>JAOXYA010384141.1:0-17906 GCA_028565675.1 Sorex palustris
CCTTTGGAATTATGCCAACAGGATATAAGAAAAGAACATTGCAAAAATATTAAAAAAGTACAAAGCAAGGCATGAGCCCCACGCGGGGGGCCGGGCGCCCCTCCCCCAGGACCCCGGCGCGCTGCAGGCGATTGCTGCCGCCTCCCCGAACCCGGGCCCGGCCTCCCTGGCACCCTCCGGGGGTTTCCTGCCGCGGGGCCGAGCGTCGCCGTCGCAAGTTCGGGGCGTTTTTGTTCCTGAGCGAGCCGGCGCGGGGGCGGGGGTTGTGAAGGGTCCCCGAGGTCGCCCCTGGCCCGGACCCTGAGCTGTTTTTGCGGAGGCCAGAGAAGTGCCCGGGACTGTGGGCGCCGGCTTCCTGCTCTGGGGGGTGGGGGGCGGCCAGCCAGCCAGCCTGGTGATGTGTGTTGTGTGACTTGGGGTTCCGCAGCTCTGCCAGGCCCCACCCTCTTTTCCTCCCCCTTTATTTGGAGTGACTCCAGTTATTTCATGCATCTGTGGCTTTTCCACCCGAAACGGGTCTGGAGAGATCGCTCTGCTCTCCTGCCTGGCTGGGATGTCGAGTACTAGGTCTGTGTCTGCCAGGGCTGGTATTGGAGCCCTGGGGGTGCCCTTCCCGACCACATCCCCTCCCCCCCACAAAGGTAAACATTATTCTGCAGTCTGAGTTGATCATTTCCCGTCCTTTCAAAATAACTGGACTCTAGATGTGTTGTGCATCTGTAAACAATACTTGTTTGGAATTTTTTTTCTTGGGGGGTTGGGCCACACCTGAGAGCTTGAGGGCTCCTCCAGCCCAGTGCTCAGGGCGTGCCTGGGTGCAGTAGCACGTGCTCCAGCCGTCTTTTGAGCTATCACCCCCGGCCCTGTTTTGAATTTTTTTTTATTTTGAGGGGGGTGTCAAGGGGCTGGCTTCACCACATAGTGCTCTAGGGCTCCCCTGGCTCGGTGTTGGGGGCCCGTGTGGTTCCAGGGATCAAACCTGGGCCTCTGGGCGGAGCGATGGTCTGGCCAATAGGGTTTTACATGGGGCTGACTTGGGTTCGAGCCCCGGCACCCTGTGCAACCCCCCAACTCTGCGAGGAGTAATTCCCAAGCACCAGGCCAGGAGTAAGCTCTGAGCTCTGTGGGGTGTGACCCCACCAAACACACACACACACACACACACACACACACACACACACAACCAAACAAAAACCCACCCCCTAAAACCTGGACCTCTCGTATGCAAAGTATGTCCCCAGTCTGTGAGCTCTCTTCCTGGCCCTGTTTTGAATTTTCTTTCTTTTCTCCTTTTTTTGAAGAGGTGAGGTGGCTTGGTGGCTTGCTGCCAGGTCTTCCTTCCTATAGTGCTGGGGATTAGACCTGGTGTCCTGCCTGCCGGCGAGGCCTGGCGAGCCAAATTTACGCCCCTGCTTTGGACGTTTTTGAAGTTTCTCCAAGTCCTGTCTTATTGTGTGTAGTCAGTGGTCTGTTTTGGCGCGTGTCGATAGCTCAGCCTTCAGTTTGTGCAGACCCTGGGTGTTGGAAGGTAGCTGCCTCTTAAACACGCTCTGTGGCGGATAGGCTAGTGCAGGCCTGGGTCCTAATCCTTTCGATGAACAGCTGGGTGTTCCGGTTTGTCCTCACCAATCGCCGTGCTGGGGTGTGCCCTACAGGTTTCTTTAGGGTGTCTTTCTTTGAAGGCGTGGAATTGTTGCTTGCAGGTACGTGCCGGACGCCACTTCCTGTGGTTTTCCACCTGCCGTTTTGTGCTCGATAGACCATGCACTGACTCTCGGCCTTTGGGGTGATTGGACACCCCCCACCCTCCGCGCACTCTCGTTTGCTTTGCCACTTGCCCCGAGTGGCACTCAAGGGTGTGCTGGCATTCCTCTTGTGGGCCTGGCTGGGCCTCTCTCTAGGAATCTTCCTCTGGAGCTGCAAGATTCCTCCAGCAGAGCCCCCGTTCCTGCCCAGGGCCAGGGTTGAGAAGATGCTCTTGGCCCCTCTCCCTCCTCTCTGCTCACTGGGTTGGGTGACTTCTGTTTTTCAGTGGTAGTAGAACATTAGAAGTTTGGGGACCATATCTGGTAGTGCTCTGTGTTTGGGGTGGGGCGGGATGGTCACTGGCTGTAGTCTCAGAAGACCCCTTGTCAGGGAGGGGACCTGGGCCTCTCAGCCCTCATGGTCATTTGCACAGCTTTGTTCTCTAGCTTGATCACACCTGCAGGCTGGAAGGTGCTGTGCTGCAGAGGGGAGCCCCATTAACCTGCCCGGACAGGTGCTGAAAAGTCCTCAGAAGAAATGATTAGCCCAGGAATCCAGCGGCCTGCTGCTGCCCGCTGGGTCGGTGAGAGCAGTGCTGGCTGGCCGTCCTCCAGATTGTCCAACTGCCCTGCTCTGACTTTGTCTTTCGTCCGTCACCCCCTTGCCTGCCAGTGACTTGTGGAACTCGTGCTCTTTGGAGCATGTTGTTTTATCTGCAGGGTGGAAAATAACACCCTGTGGGGAGAAAATGGCCTGCTCTCGGCCCTTCCAATTATTAGAGTCATCGCTAATTTGAGGTCTCTTTGCTGTAGCTGTTGGAGTTGTTGAGGGCATATTGGCGCAGCACAGTGGTCTAGGTGAACACGATCGGCTTATTTTTGGGTTTGTTTGGGGTTTAGCACCCAGCAGTGCTCAGGGCTGCCGATGCTCGGTACCTACATGGTGTCTGAGGTGCAGCCCGGGCCTCCTACAAGCACAGCGAGTGCTCCATCCCGCCAACCCTCGCACTGCCCTAGGTGACAGTTCTTGTGGGTTTTGTCTGTTTGTTTGCATATTTGGTTTTGAGCCATATCCAAGGTGCTCAAGGCTTACTCCTGGTTTTGTGCTCCTGCAGTGCTTGGGGGACCCCATGGGGTGCCGGAGATTGAACCATGGTCAGCTGCGTGTGAGGCGAGTGCCTTCCCTGCTCACCGTCTCTCTGGTCCCCAGATGAGAATTCTGAGACACAAGCCTGAGCCAACCTAGTTTGATCCCTGGCTCCCATAGGGTCCCCCAAGACCTGCCAAGACTCATCCTGGAGCGCGGAGCAAGGAGTAAGCCCTGAGCACAGTTGGGGATGACCCAAAAAATAAAAAAGAAAAAGTGTGAACATGTGAATCAGAGGTTTATCTATGTGCACACACATGACTGTTGTGGGATTCGATCTTCTGGAAATAGGCCTCTGTCCATAGTGCTGTGGAGAAAGAGTTGGGTATTGGAATGTTGGGAAGATCAGACTTTTTCCGGATCCCTATAGAAATATAATTTGCTTTTTGAAAAATCTTTTTCCTTTCCTAACAAACCGTGAGCAGTGCAGTTGTTTCTCAGCTGTTTTCTTTGTTAACATCTGAAATCTCTCGGAACCTCTTGTGGTTTATTTTTTCCAGCTCTTCATGGACAAAGAGTAGACCTGTCGTTGACTTTCAAATCACTGTTGGTGTATTCATGGCCATTTTGGTGGTTTGGTTTTGGTTTTGGGGCCACACCTGGTGTGTTCAGGGGCTGCTTCCTGCACGTTATAGCGTTGCTCCTAGCAGTGCTCGGGGGCCCTAGAGTGCCTGGGATTGAACCCGGGCTTCCTGCATGCGGAGCCCTTTGAGCTGTCTCCTCGGCCCTCTCATGGCCGTTTCTATCAGCGTGGAGGGGAGGAACAAAGATTACAGTGTGTTCATCATTAGCAATTTGGGCATTATAGAACGATAAGAAATTGAAAACAAAAGCCCTGGGTCCCACTCTTTCTCTCACACCCCGGAGAGGTAGTCGCTGTGAAATGCAGTTGACTTTTAAGGTCCTGGTACAAGCAAGTGTCTGGTTTGTCGCTCCTTTGGGAAGGTCGCCGCCTGGAATTTGGCATGGTTTTCCTTCCGTGTGAAGGAGTACACTCTGCACTCTGTGGGGATTCGGTATGGATCGCGGGGCGGCCCTGCTGGGGGCTTGGGAAAGAGGGTTCCGGTGTCTCGCTATTGATCCTTCCCTTCGGTTCCTGCCACATTTTAAGTTGCTTAGGCGGGGAGGGGGTGAAAAATTAATGCATTTCGCAGATGCTTGAGATTTCCTCGGTGACCTCAAGCTGATGAGGAGATAGAGTGTGCCTTTCTTTATCTCTCTCAAACTGTCACATTTGCCTTCTGTCCAGAGCGCGTGCACAGACCGTTATCTGCGTGTGTGGACTCAGTTCAGTCAAGTTTCTCAGGCGTGTTTCTCCCAAGGCTCCAGTGTTTCAACAGCGGGTACTGAAGCTAAGCCTCAGTGAACAAGGCAGTGTTTGAGCCCCTGAAGGAGGCGGCGGTGCCGAACTGCCGTGCCAGCCTGCCGTGGGAGGGCAGCTTTGGTGGGGACATTTGCCCTTCGGGCCACAGAAGCCAGTTTGTGTGGAGTCACTCCGTGTTCTCCCGATGTGCTTGGTCAGACTCCTCCGCGCCTCGGCCTTTTATCCATTGGATGGGAGTGTGTTTGCTTACTATTATTCTGAGAGGTGCTGAAAGATATATAACACATGTATATACTTAAATAAATTTTATAAATAAATATTTAACACTTATATATTTAAAAGGATCTCTAAATCCACATGAGAGGATAGATCCTAAATGATACAGAACAAATGAAATTGATCCAAGAAAGAGATTGGCTGAAATTTCAGTTATTTCCCTATCATCAAAAGTCTTAAAAGCGTTTCTGTACCTTAGGAGATTTGAATTTCACTCTCTGAGTGCGGTAACGGGATAGCGGTGCCTGGGGTAACGCGACCCGTCGCCCCGAGGAAGCTCAGATTCCTTAAGTCACACAGAGAATGACTTTCACAGAGTCTGTTGGGCATGGATTGATTTACAGATCTTTGGGACACATTGGTGCTTATGTGATTTCTCTTTTCAACTTGTTTTTCAGTTTCTTAGTTGGGCCAGGGGCGGCCCCTGTGTCTCTGGGAGAGGGAGTGAGAGGGAGTCGGACCACGCCTCGGCAGTGACCTGGAACCAGGAGGTTTGCCTTTGGGTTGACCGGCGCCGGCGGAATCCTTCTTTCCCTGGGCCAGCCGGAAAGGCGCCCGCGTGCCTTTGAAAGGTCCTCACGGACCCAGACAGGTGCCTGGCGGCCAGGCTGCAGCGTTGTCCCTCTTAGCACGTTCACGGGGCACTTTCCTCATGAGGACGCCTGCGGGACCCACGCCCCCTCTGACCACATTACAATCCAGAAAATCCCATAGTTTCCGTCAGGGAACCGAATTCCCCACAGAGCTGCACCTGCCCCCCACCACGGGCAGGTGGTAGAGAAGGCCTGTAAATGGTGATCTGTCGTCACTTTGTCTATAGTCCTTCCAGAAAACAGTTCCCTAAAACATTACTTATGTCTTAACGTCATAAGCTGTCTGTGTTTTTTTTTTTTTTAATCTTTTTGGGTCGTACATGGCGCTGCACAAGGCTTACTCCTGGCATTGCACTCAGGATTCCTGGCGGTGCTTGGGGGACCATATGGGGTGCTGGGAATCGAACCCGGGTCAGCTGCATGCAAGGCAAATGTCCTACCGGCTGTACTATTGCTCCAGTCCCATTGTTGTTATTTTTTATGGGCTACTTCTGGCCTACTATGCTCAAGGCTTACTCTCGGCTCTGTGCTTAGGGATCACTCCTGGCTCGGAGCTCGGGGACCACAGTGGGTGCTGGGAATTGAACCCGAGTAGGTGGCTGAGTGAGTCTAGCGCCTTGCCTGCTGGCCCCGAGGTCATGGGCTATTTATTCTTTAAAGCTAATACATAACAGTACATAACAGCTGTGTGTGAATGTTAAAGTAAAACTACTAGCGGGCTGGGCTTGGGGCCAACCTCAGTTTAGATCCCTGGAACCGCCTGTGGCCGAACCCCAGCCTTGCCAAGAGTGACCCCCTGAGCACAGAGCCAGGAACAAGGCTTCAGCACTGCTGGGTGTGGCCCCAAACTCTTCGAGAATAGTGTTGGTGAAATAAGAATATCTTCCTTGTCTGTATGTGCTGTAGTTCACCTAACTTTCGTCACGCTGTAACTAGAGGCTTTAGTTCTGGATGGTCGATGTAGAATGTTCCAGGTGATAATACTGGCTCAGAGATACATTTCTGCATGGTATTTCTGGTATTAATATTTATGCCTTTTCTTTAATTAAGCCAAATTCATATTTCTTCTAAATTATTTAAAATTGCTCTTCTACTTCCCTCCCTTATTTCTTTTCCCACCCATTGATATTCTTTTGTTTACTTGTGGCACGTTTTTATCTTCTAGTCCGCTAGCTGCTTCTTGTAAGGTTTTCTTCCTGGTTCTGTCCTGCCTTTCTTTTCTTACTTTGGGTCTCGGTATCTCTTGAGAAAACCATCTGGCGGCATGAGCTCCTGAGTGGGTTTTAGATGCTAGGGTTGTGAGTGACATTAATTTTTGTGAGTCTGTGTTTTTTGGTGATTTCTAAACTTCTTCCTAAGCATGCATTACAGAAAAGATGAATTTTCTCACAAATTGAATTTATTTCAGAATATATGATAACTCAGTTGCACTCTTCAAGAGAATCTTAAATCACCGTGAAGCAGTAAATGAAAAGCGTGTATTGAATGAGCATCTGAATGTGCTGTTAGGCTGAGGGAGCTGGAGCCACGAGGCCTGTCCTGATGCCTGGGACAGGGCTGGGGGCTCCCCAGGCCACCCCCCTGAAGTGGGGGAGCATGTGGTGCCAGGGATGGGCTCAGGGCCTCGTTCCTGCAACACATATGCTGTACTCTACGAGCCGTGTCCCTGGCCTCGCTCCCTCTTTCCTACCTCCCTTTCCCTTTTTTTGGGGGGGTCACATCTGGCTATGCACAGGGGTTACTCCTGGCTCTACACTCAGGAATTACTCCCAGTGGTGCTCAGGGGCCATATAGGATGCTGGGAATCGAACCTGGGTCAGCCACGTGCAAGGCAAATGCCCTCCCCGCTGTGCTATCACTCCAGGCTCCTTCCTCCCTTTCCTTTTTTCTTTCCACTTCTGGCTTACTCCTGACTCTGCTCTCAGGGATCACTCCTGGCAGGGCTCAGGGGATCATTGGGGTGCGGAGGATTGAACTTGGGTCAGCCACATGCACAGGGCAAGCACCCTACCCGCTGTACTCTCTCCAGTCCTCCTCTCTTATTTTAAGAAACCAAATGGCCCCATGGTTTTGAGAGTAGCCTTTTCCTTTTCTTTGTCAATTTTAGGGGTGTCCCCAGGCAGCATTCAGCGAGTTTAGGGACCATTCAGAGTGACCCTCCGTCAATTGGGCTGGGTGGATCAATGCCAAGTCCAAGGGTGCAGCGCTGCTAGTGCCACCCAGGCAGTGCTTGGGAGAGCTCTCGGGCAGAGCCTGGCATTGCTGGGGGCAGGATGTACTGGGCCACTAAGCCCTCTCTCTGCTCTTCCTTTTTCTTTATTTCTTATTTTTTGGGGTTTGGGGTCACACCTAGTGGCGCTCAGGACTTCCTCGTGGCTCTGCACTCACGGGTCACCCTTGGCGGGGCTCAGGGGACAGAGCCTCTGGGTGGGGTGCATGTAAGGCGGGTGCTTTTCCACTGGCCTCTCGCCCCAGCCCAGAATGAATCTCTTTGGCATGACCCAGGAGCTGCTCTGTGATGTGACTTCTCGCTGCCTTTCGTCCCTGAACCATTCCTGGTTCTTACTTCGCCCAGAGCAGACTTGTGGCCCTGGGCTTGGGGCGTCTCTGCTTGTTCTCCCCACCTGGTGCACTTTGTCCTCAGATGCTTGTACAGAAACTTCTGGCCATCCTAACAGGTCCCACCTGACCTGCCCCCCGAGAGCTGCCCAGTTTTTGCAGAAAATTTATAATTTTTTTTTTTTATAAAGTTCTGGCAAAGCCTGGCAAGCTACCCATGACATATTCGATATACCAAACACAGAAACAACAAGTCTCACAGTGAAGGCGTTACTGGGCCCACTTGAGCAAATCGATGAGCAACGGGAGGACAGTGTGACAAAGTTCTGGCAGTGCCAGGGCGGGACCCCAGAGCCTCACACAGACGCAACGGCTGCTCTGCTGCTGAGCCGTCCCCACTCCAGAGGTCTGATGCCTTCCCACAGCTCAGCCGTCACTTGGAGTAATGCTCTTCCCGGCCTGAGTTCCGGTCCAGGTGCCCAGTGTTTAAATTTGCCAGGAGCCATACCTGTGTCTCTGTAACGCTTATTGAATAAAATTCTGTCTTTTTTTTTATCAAATGAAAATGTATTATGCACGTTTCTTTTATTCAGCAAACATTGTTTTACTTCTGTGTGCCAAAACACTGATTAGGTGCCGGGGAAATAGCAGGTTGATAAAGTTCTTTCTGCCCTGGAATGTGCATTTTCTTGGGTGTGATGGGTAATCCATAAGTAATTGGGTTAGTGGGAGATACTGGGAGTGTTACGAGTTTTTCTCCTCTTCCTCCTCCTCTTCCTTTTCCTCCTCCTCTTCCTTTTCCTCCTCCTCCTCCTCCTCTTCCTCCTCTTCCTACTCCTCCTCCTCCTCCTCTTCCTCCTCTTCCCCCCAACCCCCTTCCCCTCCTCCGCTCCCTCCTTCCGTGGAGCGTAGGGCTTCACGCATTCAGGCATGTGCTGTCCCACGGGGCAGCCTGGCCTTCCCTGAAGGCCGTTTGGTGAAGGTGGTCAGTGAAGGCCCCTCCGAGGGCTGGCCGAGCCTTTACCGTGTGTCAGTCGCCCACCTGAGGCCGGCTGCCATCCCTGGCGCAGAAAGGGAAACTGAGTGAAAGCCCTTTGGCGAGGCTTCCCGGTTTGAGGTGGGTGGAGCTGGGTTTCTTGCCGTGACTCATTGTCTGACCTCAGAGCCGTTTCTTTGTTTAAACTTTGCGTCCCCTGAGCCCCATGATGGGTCAGACGGAATGTCCCATGCCTCGTCCTGTTGGGATTCAGGGTGCGTCCCTGCCACGTGGGCTGTGCGCGCCGGCTCTGAGCTGACGTGAGCAGATTCGAGTGCCACGGGGAAAGTATCTGCGGTGACGCTTCCATTTTCTTCAGTTTCTCCAGGATCTCACCCAGGCCAGGCGTGGGCCCTCCCGCTGAGCCATACCCGGGCCCTCCTCCCAGTTTTGTTTTCAGGCCACACCTGGCAGTGCTGGAGGGTACTCCTAACAAGGTGCTCAGGGGGTTCCTGTGGTGCCAGCGATGGACCCCGGGGCCCCTCCGTGCAGAGCGCATGCTGCAGCCCTTTGGTCGCCCAGCTTCCATTTTCTTAGGTCTGTAGAATGGGCATGATAATTGTCCCTGCCCTACATGTATTATGGGGATTAAGCGAGAATTAATGCAAGTCAAGTGCTTAAGTAGGGTCCGTGGGAAACACTTAAGCCAAACAGCTATTAAGGGCTGGGAGGTGGTTCCGCTGCAGAGCACCGGCTTTGCGTGTGCCAGGCCTGGCTTCCCTCCTGCCGTTGCTCTTCTTAGTGTCTCTGTATCGCCACTGTCATTCCACGCGCTCCTCCAGAAACTTCTTTCTTTCAAGTCTCAGGGTGATTCCTTGGTGTCCAGGTTTCTGCAGTGGGACCTCACGGGTCTCGGGTTCTCTGTAGACACCGGGCCTGCCACACACCAAGCTTAACAGACCAGAAAGTCAAAAGCACCGTTTGTTGGCGTTCTGAAACAGTGGCTGGGTCAGGATCCTGTTTCTGCATCCTGCCAACTTACATGAGCGGAAGAGACAGCGCGGCCTTTGCCTGCAACCACAGCTTTGTTTTGAGCCAACTTGACCTGACAGCTTCCCCATTCTACCTGCTGGCTTCGGGACTCTGGCTGGCAGCCGGCACAGCACCAGAACCGGTTTCTGACCGCTCATTACCGGGAACGCTGGACCACGCCGAGCAAAGCACAGGCTTCGGTGGAGGTCATCCTCGGTGTCCTTTCAAGCTCTCCGTCTCTGCCTCGGCTACAGGAAAACTATACTCTGCTGTATTTTGCAGGGAAACTATGTTAGGATTTTAGGACATCATGGAATATTTGGATCTTTGTTAAATATGTTAACTTTCTCTTTTTTTTTAATTTATTTTTTTGGCTTTTTGGATTACACCCGGCGATGCACAGGGGTTACTCCTGGCTCTGCACTCAGGAATTACCCCTGGTGGTGCTCGGGGTCCATATGGGATGCTGGGAATCGAACCCGGGTCGGCCGCATGCAAGGCAAACGCCCTACCCGCTGTGCTATCACTCCAGTCCAACTTTCCTTTTTTTTTTTTTTGGCTTTTGGGCCTCACACAGCTAATGCTCAGTGCCAGTTCCTGGCTCTGCTCTTTGGGATCCCTCCTGGTGGGCTCAGGGAACCATACGGGATGGCAGCGATTGAACCTGGGTCAGCCATGTGCAAGGCAAGCAAGCCCCTTACCCACTGTACTATTCTGCACCCAAAGTTTTCCTTTGAAAATAAGCACTGTCTTTATTTTCCCACGTTGGTAGGAAACCCATAAATGCATTGACAAGCATCTGGTTCTTCCTAAAGAAGATATAAAATACAGAATAACCCTTTATCACGTGTGGGCCATCACTGTGACTGGGATTTTCACGGTGAACATCAAGATTTAAAATGAAGAGAGTAGGGGCTGGATGGATAGCACAGCGGGTAGGGCATTTGCCTTGCACGCGGCCGACCCGGGTTCAATTCCCAGCATCCCATATGATCCCCCAGTACCGCTAGGAGTAATTCCTGAGTGCAGAGCCAGGAGTAACCTCTGTGCATTTCCAGGTATGACCCAAAAAGCAATAAATAAATAAATAAATAAATAAAAAATAAATAAAATGAAGAGAGTAGATTGGGACTTGGTGTGGAACTCTTTATTTATTCATTTTTTGGGTTGCACCCAGTGATGCTCAGGGGATACTCCTGGCTCTACACTCAGGAATTACTCCTGGTGGTGCTCAGGGGACCATAGGGGATGCCGGGGATCAAACCCAGGTCAGCTGCGTGTAAGGCAAAAGCCCTCCCCTGTTCTATGACTCCGGCTCCAGGAACTCTATTTTTATTTTTTTCAGGTTAATCTTTGTCTTTTGGGCCACATCCAGCTGTGCTCAGTGATCACTTCTGGTGGTGCTCGGGAGACCCGACCATATGTGGTGTCCAGGATTGAACTGGGGTCTGCCACGAGGAAGGCAAGCATTTCACCTGCTGTAGCATCTCTGTGCCCCATGTGTGACTCTTTAATCGCAGATATTTGCCTTTTTAGTTTGGTTTGTCTTTGTTTTGCCCTGTAAAGTGGTACCCTTCTTTCTACTTTGCCACCATTCAGGATAAATGCGCTGGGCCCGGAGAGGCAGTTTTGGGGCTCGGCCCGGGTTCGGACCCAGCCCCTGGGGTCCCCTGAGCATTGCTTAGAACAGCCCCAGCACGAGGCTTGCAGTAATCTTCGACCACGCTGGGTAATGGGCCCAAACCAACAATGAAATAAGATAAAGGGGCTTGAATAAGAAGCTTAGGGTGTTGGCCATGTGATCTGAGTTGAAGAGTCTCAGTGTGAGTGTTTGGGGGAGAGGGAAGAAATCTTTTGCTTGTCCCTTGGTCTTGGTTACACACCAGAGGGAGGGTTGCTGGTGTGTTAAGGCGAGGGGGTTAATCTTAAAATGTCCAGGGGAATAAAACTGGAAAAAACGAGCATTGGGGCCGGAGCAATCGTACCATAGATAGGGCGCCTGCCTTACCCAGGCTGACCTGGGTTGATCCCAGGTGGTCCCCCAAGCACGCCTGGTGTGATTCCCGAGTGTGGCCCCCAAACAGAATGAAAAACAACAAAAAACCCAACGCTTTTAACCTTGCAGCCAGAGGCGCGTTCCAGCGTTCCATTTAGAGTATTGAGGATTAGGATTAGGAAGTAAGGAGCTTGGTTCAGATGGTCAGAACCTCCCCGCTTCCCAGCCTCCTGGTTTGTGAGGTGAGGGTACCTTTCGGTGCTTGACGTATTTATATTTTGTTATGAATGGTTTGGGCATCTGCAGACAGACTTACAAGTCATTCCTGCAGCGTCTTCGGGCTCCCCCCTCCATGTCTGTTAGTCATCCGTTACACTGTCTTTACAAAGTAGGGTTTTGTTTGACACTTTCGATTCAGGTTCATCGGAATGTGGTTGTGTCATCTACCTTCAGTCTATTGTTCAATAAAATTGTCTCCTCAAAAGTGAAGCCTGAGGACCGCAGCTCCAGGGGCTCGTCTCCTCTGCCAGGCGGCATCTGTGCTGGGATGAGATGAGTAAGCAAACCACAGTCCTCTGGGAACATCAAACTCAGTGACTATTAATGAATCTAATCGCCTTTCCTCTCTGCCACCGAATGTGCACCCGGTCATTTATGCATTTGTCTTTAATGGGGAGAATTGTTCATTAACTCCATAACATCGTTGCCGTTTTTATGACTTGTAGATAACCTCCTCTCTCTTGCCATTTTTTTTCACTTTTTTTTCCTTTTTTTCTTTTTTACTGTATGAAAAAGAGTAGCCATCGATCTTTTGGATTGACTTTTCCCCCTTGGAGAAGGATGCATCAGCTCTTTGGGGATGCAGACTTGGACCAGAAACGGGACGCGACCTTCTGAACTCAGGTTGGGTGTCAGCGTCATTTGGTGCGTTGGGGACTTGGGCCAGTCCTTAGGTCTGCATCCTTACGGTCTGAAGGGAGCCACTCTTGGCGGTCCCACAGAGAGTGAGCGCCGTGGCTTGGAGGCTTCGTCCGATTTGTGTCCACTTCAGAGCACTGTAGCACTGTCCTCCTGTTGTTCATCGATTTGCTCGAGCGGGCCCAGTGACGTCTCCATCGTGAAACTTGTTACTGTGTTTGGCATATGGAATACGTCACGGGTAGCTTGCCAGGCTTTGCTGTGTGGGTGAGATACTCTTGTAGCTTGCCGGGCTCTCCGAAAGTGGCTGTGGACTTGAACCCGGCTCGACTGGGCCAGCTGCATGTAAAGCAAACGCCCTACCACAGTGCTATCGCTCGCTTCGGCAGCACATGTACTTCAGAGCACGTGTTAAGGAAAATGCCGTTTGGAGTGATGATGGGCAGCTCTGGGCTTGGCTTTGGTTTGTTCTTACTTGATGCTCATTTGGGTGTCCCCTGCCAGTAGAGCTGGGGGCAGTCAGCAGATTGCTGTCCTCTCTCCACAAGGCTCAGACTTAAGAATTTTATTATCTGTTTTTTGTTTTGTTGCAGGCCACACCTGGCAGTACTCATTTCTCATTGGGCTTTATCTTGCCACACAGGCTTGGATAAATCTCAGTAACCCTTACTTGCGAGTGAGTGCTCTTGCCACCTCCTTCTTTGGAATTTTGGACCACACTTGGCAGTACTCAAGGGCCTTTGCCTGCATCTGTGCTTGGGGGGACCATATGCGGTACGTGGGATCGAACTGGGGTTCCCCATATGCAAGGAAGTGCCTACCCTAGTGCTATCTGTTAATTCCGATAGTACCCACTTCTGGTCAGCAGATTTTTAATGACATTTTTGTCACATGCCAGGCAGCACTTTCTACACTAAGAAGGGAGCCCCCCAATGAAACAGACAAAACCCAGTTCTCACACAGGTGACTTTCCGGGGCAAGGAGCTCAGACCTGAGTCAGAGGAGAAACTGTTGTGGATCGGGAGCCATGAGTATGGCTTATGGTTAAAACATCCACAGTTAAGACTCTGTGTGCTATAGAAAAGCCTGTCAGAAAGGGCAGGGCTTGAAGCAGGGAACTGAGATAGGAGTGTTGGGGTGACTGAGGCTGACTCGGACGTGGGCGGTGGAGGTTGAGGAGATGAGAGGTTGTTTGGTTCTGATTATCACGGACCAGCCTGAAAGGTTTGACTGTGGATTGCATCTGGGTCATAACAGGATACAAGTATTCATGTCTGATTTCAGAGTTTCATGTAGCTTCGGAGCGATAGCACAGCGGGTAGGGCGTTTGCCTTGCACACGGCCGACCTGGCTGACCCAGTCGACCCAGGTTCGATTCCTCTGCCCCTCTCGGAGAGCCTGGCAAGCTACCGAGAGTATCTCGCCTGCACGGCAAAGCCTGGTAAGCTCCCCGTGACGTATTCAGTATGCCAAACACAGTAACAAGTGTCACAATGGAGATGTTACTGGGCCCGCTTGAGCAAATCGATGAACAATAGGAGGACAGGACAGTGACAGTGACAGTTCTAGTTTGGGGCCATGCCTGGTTTTCCTCCTGGCTCCGTGCTTGGGGCTGCCTATGGCGGTGCTCCAGGACCGTGTCCTGGTTGGTGGCCCTGGGTTCGATGCGGGCCTCTGCTCAGCCCGTTGAGCATCTCCCTGGTTTTGGTTGGTCGTTTCTTTGAGGGACTTTGTACGTGAGTTGGATCTGTGAAATAGAGCCCGTCGGAGCTCCTGGGGGCCTGTGTTTCCACTTTTGCCGTTTGTAGTTAATTGGGAATAAATTCCTTTGGCAGATTGCTGGGTGATGGAATAATCTACGGGTTGGCACTTGAGTGTGAGAAAATACTCTATTATTATTATTATTGTTACTATTATTATTATTATTTTGGTTTTGGGGCTACATCCAGCAGTATTCAGAGCTTATTCCCGGCTCTGCACCCAGGGATTACCCTGGCGTGGTTCAGGGGAGCGTATGTGGGGCTGGGAATTGATCCTGGGTCCACCATGTGCAAGACAAGAACCTTTCCCACTGGTCTTGATAGATTATGTTTTATGTTATTCCCCGTCCCCTTTCTGATGGTTGATGTTGCAGTGGCGGGGGCCGCACACGTGGGGGGGGAGCGCACATCTCTCGGGTCTCACACACTTGGCCACGGCGCTCAGCCAGGTTTGCGTTTCTTTCGCTGTGTGCGGGCACACGCATTTGGTGGCCACTGCAGTGCTCCCGGGGTGCTTCCGGCCCGTGGTGCGGCTGCCAGCATCCTCTGTGGCGCCTGTGGATGCTGCATGCTTGTCGTGGCACCAGCACCCTCGCTTGCCGTCATACCGGCGCCTCTGCTGCCTCCTCAGCCTCGGTCTCGGCGAGGAAGAGGCACAGCGTGTCTCCTTTGTCACTTACCCAGGGGATCGGAGAGTCAAGAACATCTGCTCGGTTGTTTTGTTTTTAATGAGCACTTTGCCACAGGAGACAGCCTGGGCTTCCTGGGTGCTGCGGAGGGAGGGAGCGAATGTGTGCGCGCTTGAAGGTGGAGCTATTTCTGAAAGAGCAGAAAAATAAGGGAGCCCTGGGCTCGGGAATGCCAAGCTGGGCTGTGCTTATTAAAAAGAAAAAGGATTCAGTTTCATCTAGCCGTTTAAATTCTTTTTTTTTTGCTTTTTGGGTCACACCTGGCAATGCACAGGGGTTACTCCTGGTTCATGCACTCAGGAATCACTCCTGGTGGTGCTCGGAGGACCATATGGGATGCTGGGAATCGAACCTGGGTCGGCCGCGTGCAAGGCAAATGCCCTACCCGCTGTGCTATCTCTCCAGCCCCGACTTTAGTTTTCAAGATTGAGAATTCTGGAAATTGATTGCACAACAGTGAGTGTATTTAATTCTATTGAACTAAAAAATGGTGTTAAGAAGGGAGATGGGGGGTTAGAAAGAGAGTATAGGGGGCAAGAGAGTCTGTCTTGCATATGGCCAGTCCAGGCTGGATCCCTGGCACCCCATATATCCTTAAAGCACTGCCAGGAGTTACTTCTGAGTACAGGATCAATCCCAAAACAAAAAGATGGCAGATAGAGTTCAGTGGTAGAGCACTTACTTTCCTTGTTTGTGAGGCCCTGGGTTCAGTCTCTGGCACTGAAAAAAAATAAATAAAATAGCAATATTTTAAGTATATTTTAACACTATTAAAAGTAACAGTCATACCACACACTCAAGTAAAGTTTGTTTGATGAATATAAAGGCTGATTTTTCATTGAAAATCAAGGAACTTCTAAAACACCATTCTCTTTATTTTTATTATTAATAACTGTTTAGTTAACATATTACAGTAATGTTAGCACTTATGGTTTTGATGTACAAAATTACTGCAACTCACCACCAAAGTGTCAGGCACCACTATCCTTATGTCACCACTCGTCTGCCTCTTCCTCCCAACCTATCACCCCACTCCTCGGTAATCTGAGTTCTGTAATCCAATCCAAGGGTTTTCGTCATTTAATAGATCCATTCCCTTGTTTGTCTGTATACCACAGATGAGTGAGATCATGCAGAATTTCTCCTGCCCCGACTTAGGTCATTCAATATGATACCCTCAACTTTCACCAAATAGCAGCAGCTGCAAGTTCATCTGTTCTGACAGATGCATGGTGTTCCAATTGTTTTTATACGCCATAGCTTCTTTACCTGCCCTTGGGATTTTGGGTTGCTTCCATGTCCTGGCTGTTGTGCTTAGTTAGTGCTGTAGTGAACATAGATGTGCATGCATTTTTTCTAATTATTTTAGGGATAGAAGCCAAGAAGTGGAATTGTTGGCATATATGGAAGCTCTGAGAGTTTTTCTTGGTTTTGCTTTTGAGTCTCATGTGATAGTGCTTAGGGCTCACTCCTGGTGATGCCAGGGATAGAACCAGGGTTGGTCTCATGCAAAACAAATGCTTTAACAAAACCCTTGCTATAAATTTGACCCAGCAAAGTTTTTAGAGACGTCTCCATACTGTTTTCCATAGAGGATGAATCAGGTGGCTTTCCCAACAACAGTGAACGAAGGTTTCATCTCTCCGCATTAGTTTTGGTAGTAGGAGGAGGGTTTGGAGTCACACCTAGCAGTGTTAAGGGGACCATAAGCAGTGCCAAAGATCAACTACAGTCACCTTTTGTGAGATAATCACCTTAATCCCTGCAGCCCTTCTCAGTGCCATACCTTGTAGTGCTTAGGTTCTGCTCCTGGCTCTGCTCAGGGGTCAGTCGTAGCAGTGCTCAGGGTACTGGACCTTAAGTGATACCAGATCTCTTCGACCCCCTTCCCAATCCTGTTTGTTTGTTTGTTTGTTTGTTTGTGTGGAGACCCCACCAGGCGTTGCTCAGGGGTTACTCCTGGCTCTGCACTCAGGCTCAGGAAATCGTATAGGATGTTGAGGGTCAAACCCAAGTCGGCCACATGCAAGGAAAACATGCTACCCCCTGTACTATTGCTCCACCTCTGAAAAAAGTTTACTTTTTATGGTGTCTGTTTTGTTACATTTGCAAGTAGAATCAAGGATGGGTCTACTTTAAGAACATGAAAGATACCACCCAAAACATGAAAAAGATCTGGGATCCAGCATGTTGGTTCATGGCTAAAGAAATGCCTTCCGTGACGCTGCATATGTTCAGGGCAATTGTGTCAGCCCCACTTTCTGGGTGTCACTGGCCAGGAACTGCACACTGAGAAAGAGCTAAGTGGACAGGAGAGAGCTAATTGGATACAG
Source organism: Sorex palustris (assembly GCA_028565675.1). Classification (NCBI taxonomy): domain Eukaryota; kingdom Metazoa; phylum Chordata; class Mammalia; order Eulipotyphla; family Soricidae; genus Sorex; species Sorex palustris. Next base: position 17,349 of record JAOXYA010384141.1, read on the forward strand.
GAGGCAAGAACTGATCTTGCATGTGGCTAATGGCAGTTCAAATCCCCAGCAACTGCAATTGCATGTGGTTCTTCTGTGCACTTACAGATGTGGCACAAAAACTACCTCCCCCACAGAACAGCAAAAGCAAAACAAAGATCTAATTTCCTTTCCTCAGAAAACACAATTAATTGCATGAGAAACACATGAAAGATGAAGAGGCTAACCTTAGTTAATTGACTAGGGTTGGGGGTTGAGGGTTCTATATGACACAAGTTGCTTTCGATGAGAAGCAGTCAGAACTGTTGGGATAAAACTCAAATGCTGATATTTCACTGTATTTTCCTTATCTTGGCCTTTAGTTAAAAGCAGAATAGATGAGATTAGAGAGATAGTACAGCAGGCAAGGGTCTTCCTTTGTACATGGCCAGCCTGGGTTTGCTACCCAGCATCCCATATGATCCCCCAAACATAATCAGGAGTAATTCCTGAGTGCAGAGCCAAGAGTAACCCCTGAGAATCGCTAGGTGTCTGGCCCAAAAAACAACTGTGCCCCCCCACCCCCCCCCTCCCCCCCCC
>JAOXYA010384442.1:0-17902 GCA_028565675.1 Sorex palustris
TCTCCAATGGAGATGTTACTGGGCCCGCTCGAGCAAATTGATGATCAACGGGAGGGCCTTTACCTTTTACCTTTACCACCTAGAAGAGGAGTCTCAAATATAGCAGCACAGGACCCAGCTTCCCAAAGGGCATCCCTCTTGGGAAAACGTTTGCTAAGTCAATGAGCCCAGAAATCAGGAGAAAATTACAAAATCTACAGAAATGGTCTCTGGAGTCACAGGTAGCTCAGAGAGGTTGTTTTCAGCTGCTTTTACCAACAGGGATCTGGGGGCAGGAGAGAGATCCAATCTGATGGGAACAGCAAGCCCAAACAGATCCAACTAGCCAGGTTTGAGGAAAACACTCTGGCAGTGTTGATTTTAAAAAGAGGCTCCAGGGGCCAAAGTAACAGTACAGCAGGGAGGGTATTTGCCTTGCATGCAGCTGACCTGGGTTTGATCCCCAGGATCCCATATTGTCCCTGGAGCACTGCCAGGAGTAATTCCTGATTGTAGACCCAGGAATAACCACTGAGCATCACCAGGCATAATGCAAAAAGCATAAAAAAGTGATACTTGTGGGCCAGATAAATAGAACAGTGGGAAAAGCGCTTTCCTTGCAGGCAGCTGACCCACCTTAAGTCCCAGAGACCTCATAGGTTCCTCTGAGCCTACCAGGAGTGATCCTTGAGCATGGACCTAGGAGTGAGACCTGAGCCTTGCAGTGTGGCCCCCAAACAAATAAAATTGGGTACTTGCCTTCAGTGTGAAAAAGGACAACATGGGGCTGAGCACTGCATAAAGTCCACTCCCTAGGCCACGTGGAATTTGGGACACAGCCAGAAACCCACTGAGATGCATGCACCAGAGGACAGCTGCTCCCAAAACCAAGGGAATGCTGATCAGCTCAAGAGTCCCTGCCACCAACACTGAGAAGTGACAAGGCCCGCAGCACCCAAACACACTTACATGGGACTCCAGCCACTTCCACCGAGCAAGAGAAGATCCAAGAGAGGAAGGCTGAGACTGACCATCATGGTGACTCAATCCTTTCTTAGTTATTACCAGAACCACAATCACCACACTTCTCACTTGCTCTCTCCCCCAGTGCAAAGTTCCTATGGAGGTAATGAGAATAGGGCGAAGCTTGTAAATGACATCTTTGACAGAGGCTTGGCCATGCCAGTACTTGGGCCTGAATGTCGAACACAGCTCATTAACTCTCCCCAATTCAGTACTCTTGGGGGAAAATGAACCACCTAGAGGTCATCTTTAAACAGAAAACTTGGCAATATCCCTTAAAAGAAGCCAATGATGACCGAAGAATGGATCACAGCTCAAATCAAAACACCTGGGCTAGTTATTATAACAAAAGGGGGAGGGAAAGAGAGATATCCCCAGTATTTTAATAGTCTTCAACTATTAAGGTTGAAGACTGAGGCCAATAGGGGATAATTTTCTCCAGCTTGGAATTCTAGTCTCTAGCCAATCACCATGCAATGCCCCTATACTACCCACATTAAAAACCCACTAGAAGGTCTGGAATGACAGTAGAGATGGAGGACACTTGCCTCCCACACAGTCGAACCAGGTTCTATTCCCAGTACCCCACATGGTCTCCCAAGCCCATACAGAGTGATCCCTGAGTACAGAACTAGGAGTAAACCATGAGCACTGCTAGGTGTGCCCCCCACCAAAAAAAAGCAAACAAAAAGCTATTAAAAGATAATGCGTGACGCAGGACCTTTAGATTATAAATGACACAGTTGTCTCTATACACCCTGAGTTTCCCTGTCACACATTCCAAGTGAATCCAGTGGTGCAAGGATGGTTTCTTCACAGTACCTCTGTACCAAAACACTCCGGAATTATCTTCTTTGAATGGATGCACCCAGAATCAAAGCACTATCAATAACACACATGGACACTCCTCCTCAGAGGTTTTGGGAGAGCCCCCATCTCTTTACTGGGGACCTGTTGGCACTGAGCTGATCCCAAGGCACAGTTCTGATATACGTGAAAGAATTTGTATCCCTCACAAGATATCTCTGGCTGAAACACTACAGGGATGTTAAACACCTAGCAGAAATCAACTGTAAGGAGTCGAACAAGATAGCCTAGGGTTCAATGTCTGGGGTACATCTTGGACTTAGAAAAGAGGCTGTATTGTCCAGAAATAATAAAAGCAATATACGACCAGCAATATACAAAATCAAAATATCAATCATAAACTTTTGGGGGAATGGTGGGTTTTTGCCAGATATGAACCCCAAACTTCATTGTCATTGTCCTGCCTCTACACAAGACCATCTAGGAACTAACCTAGGTGAAAATAATCCCAGGAGAGCTCATGACAGACTTACCCACATCTGAAAATGCAACTCTTACAGAACCCAGCTTTTGGGATCCTTTATTTTTGAGACAGTTCATGAAGAAGTAAAATCAAAACCTGCTTCTTGTGCCTACCAAACAGAGACAAATTTAGAGGAGGCAAGAGGAAATCAAGTTCGAAGGGAGGCTGGTGGGAAACACATGGGAAATTGGTTTTGCTCACAGATATCCCAGCAGAAGCTAGTACAGTGGGTAGGGCATTGACCTTGCATGCTGCTGACCTGGGTTCAATCCCTGGAATTCCATATAGTCCCCCAAGCACAACGAAGAGTGATTACTGAGCGCAGAGCCAGGAGTAAGTCCTGATCATTGCCAGATGTTGGCCCCAACAACAAGAGCAACAAAACTTCTCTTCTGCAAGATAAAAGACAAGTTAAGTGTTCCCAAAAACAAGGCCCCTCCCCACCTTTTTTGGACAGCCCTTGGGTTAATTTGCACCTTGTCTATATAAGATTGTGCTCACTGAATCTAGCCACTTGGTTTCATCTTCATTGATCATTCAAGATGTAGGTCTTCCTAATGACATTGAGATTGTTATATTTGCTTTTGCTTCCAGGCTGATCCCACACACCACCATATACCTCGTGAGCCTTGACCCAAACCTGGTAACAAAGGGAAAATATTTGGATCTGGGGATCTGTCCACATGACAAAGCCAGACTTGAAGATCTTTGATGACTTTCCCCTGGCAACCCATTTGCATATATAGAGAAGAAGAATCTATTCTATTTTTTGTGAAGTAAGAAGGGTTTTAGTGTCTCTGTGTAAATGTTATGCCCTGAGAATACACAGAAAAAAATATGTGTACAGTATAATGTCTCATACCAATCAGATGTCCATTTGTTATTGTGTTTGTTAACAACCTTTTATCTCTTAGTGTTATAAACTCCACTTAAAACTGATTAAAGTCTCATTCTTCTCAAAAAAAAAGAAGAAGGGTTTTATTGAAACTTATTTAGAAGATGTGAGGGGTGAGGAAGGGAAAATTACATATTTGAGAGAGAACACAGGCTTCTCCAGAGTAGAAATTGCAATCAAAGAAAACAAAAAAACAAGCATAAAAAACAAGTGTGTTCTAGAGAGAACATGGACTTGAAGACCAAGCCGAGAATCTGTTCTTCAGGAGGGCAAGTCACACGTGTTTGGAATCACACTCCTAGGTCCCACAAATTTGTGACACGGCACAAAATGTCACAGTTTCCTTAGGTGTGCAGTGTTGCCGGTACTGGACAATGCTCCAAGGTGGAAGCCACTCTGGCAGTTGCTGTCCTGCAGCTGACGAAACCAGTGAGCAGCTAAGGACTGATCTCCCACTTATACTCCCAAAAGTGGAACAAGCCACAGGATGCTCTTCAGGGAACTTTGGAATCCACAGTGAGATGGATCTGAGCCCAAAGTCAAACAGAATGGCTTCCTCCAGAAGTGCCTTACTCTGCTTTGGTGGCTGATGACATGTTCTGTGACTATGTGGCTCCTGTGACTACATGGGTATTGTGATGTTCTGTGGCTCTAGTGACTGTGTGACTATTTGGCTGCTGTTATAATCTGGTTGCTGTGATGTTCTGTGGCTCCTATGACTATGTGGCTGCTAATATTCTATGTCCTGTGGCTGCTTTGATGTTCTGTGGCTCCCATAACTGTGTGACTATGTGGCTGCTATTATTATCTGGCTGGCGGCTGGGATGTTTTGTAGCTCTTGTGACTATGTGGCTACTGGGATGTTCTGTGTCTTGTGGCTGCTGTGAGGTTCTGTGGCTCCTGTGACTTGTGGCTTATATAATATTCTGTCTTGTGGCTGCTATGATGCTCTGTGGCTTCTTTGGTACTTTGTGGCACATGTGATGTCCTGTGGCTCCTGGAAGCAATGTCACTTAAAAGCTGGTGTCTACATCATCCCTGAAAGGCCAGGTCTTATCCATGATCCCTGTGTAATGTTCCTCTGGTTAAAGGAGTTGGTCCTTTAGGATTGTCTGGGGCAAAAGGAAATAGCATTAATATATGGTAGTCTCATCGAGTCTTTCCTTCAAGAACAGAATATTCTCTAAAGTTTTGGGTCAATAAATGTGTTCAAGTTGAGGTTTGATTAAGAGGCTGTAACCTGAGGGCTTAAGTGACAATACAGTGGGTAGGATGCAGTCCATCTGGCTTTGACCCCCATCACCACATATGGCCCACCAAGCTCACCAGGGGTGATCCCTGAGCACAGAGCCAGGAGTAATCAGTGTGCACAGCTGGGGTGGCCCAAAAACAACAGTTATGACTCTATTTGTATGATTCAAATTAGACTTTTTGTTCACTGAATTAATAAAACTTTTGTATTTATACAAACCGGGGAAGAATTTCTAGGAACATGATACTTAGTTAATCCAAGGTTTCTTTGACTCAGAATGAAATTACATGATTATTGCTGTTTGCTGCTGTCTGCTACATTAAGCTCAGGGGCCAGGCCTCTGCCGGGTGAATGGTGCCATCTGGTCCCTGACTCCTTGCAATCTAATTATTCACAGTGGTTCTGGGTTTTGCAATTGTGTGCACTTCGATTCCACTGTCAGATATGGCCTACATAGAAGACAAACCACAGATCCCTTGTCAAATTTATTTCTCAAATTGCTTGTAAAATGCAATTTGACACAGACTTCCAGGCCAAGCCGTGTTGGTAAGTGACTCATAAATGAATAAATCCACTTTAGTTCTCCAATCTCCATGAGTGGTCACATCCCTCACTCCATGGGAAAGTCAATTTTCATTTAACTCACAGATTGTCTTTTGATTCATGTTTTGGCTCTATTCCAACAAATGATAAGTAACTTTTCTAGTTCAATTCTACTCAATTAAATGCAGACTTTCAGTCACACAGACATATCAAAATTAATGTGATCCAATTTTATGTTGTACTATAATCACATACTCCAACTATATACCATCACCCCTACTTTCTAGGCTTATGTTTGTATAATTTAGAAAAATATGCAGCATGAGTTCCTTGCTTCTTTTAAAAGGTTTGTTAGAAGTATCAAATTGTACATATCTTACATCTTTCTACTTATGCAGGGCAAAACCTAGGCAAATAATGGCTTATTTATAGCTGGAAACATAGTTATCCACATCATTAAGCCTATTTAATTTAAAGAGCAATTTCAGAAACTCCAGAACAAATTTAGAGGACTCCTTAAAATTTCTATTTTCCAAAAACAGCTTCCATTCCAGAATCTTTATTTATTCATACTGTCTATAATTTAGAAAACTAAATTATAAAATTCAGTAACAACAAAATTTAGACAGGGAGATAAAAATAAATGCAGATAAACATCAAAATGATTTTGTGGTTTGGGACAACATCCAACAGCACTCAGAGATCACTCCTGGTAGGACTGGAAAATCGCATGTGGAGACAGGAGTCAAAAGCAGGCAGGCTACATGCAAGATAAGTGCCTCACCTGCTGAATTATCTCTCTACTCCATAAAAATGCATTTTATAGGAACTGGCTCAGGAGGGACAGAGATCTGACAAGTCCCAACAGGTAGCTGGTGAACCTAGAAAATCAATGTTACAATTCTATCGGAGCTAGCAGACCCAAGAAGCAAGTGAGGTGAACGCATGATTCCTATTCCAAAACTGAAATCTGTAACACAAGTTAAGTTCCAGATTCAAAGACCCTTGAGTCCAGGTCACTGAAACTCTAGGACAAGGACTAGAACAAATCGATTCCTTCTTTCATTTTGCTTTTCCTGTGTTTTTTTTTCTCTGTCGAGCTGGATGATGCTTTCCTACAGTGTAAAGATGATTCTGTACTCAGTCACTGAGTCAAAAGCTCAGACATACACTCAAAATGTTTTCTCAACCATCTAGACTATTCCATGAGGACACAGAATGATCACATAGTCCGCCCCTTACCAAGTTGATCTGATAAACCAACAGGGTGCCAACCAGACTGGGAAGATGACTTTTGTCATGGCAAAATCTTAAAAACAATTGTATAAAACTTCAACAATATCTTTGGGAAAATGAAGATTTTTCCCACTGGAGTTTCTTTATTTCGAGAGCAGGAGGGCACAGTCAATGGTGCTCAGGGTCTGCTCCTGTCTCTGTGTTCAGGGATCACTCCTGACAGTGTCAAGAGGACCATTCAAGGTTGCTGAGGACTGGATCCAGATCAGCCCTTGCATGAAAGTGAATGCCTTGCCCACAGTTCATCCCTCCTGTCCTTCACTACAACTCCTGAAATCTCTTCCCAAGGTCTGGAGCGATTGTTCAGTGAGTAGGGCATTTGCCATGCATGCAGCAGACCTGGGTTCGATTCCTGGCAACCCATAATCTCCTAAGTCTCACCAGGAATGATCCCTGAGTACTGAGTCAGGAGTAAGTCCTGAACTCAGCTGGATACGGCCCCCAAACAAGTAACATCTCTATCATAACTGTTCCTCCTTCCTCCTTCTGCCTCTTTGGTTTTTCCCTCCAGGCCTCTCAAATATTTCACTCTTTTCCCTGTTACTCTCTTCCTTGTATCAACCCTCTGGTTCATCCTGCAGAAAAATACCCCCACCCCCACCAGCTCTTCAACTACTGACAGTCAAAAGTGATGGAGGATTTATAGAGACTAACAAACAAACAAAAAGAAACAACAACAACAAATAAAACACCTGACACTCAAAGAACCTATCAGGAAAGGAACTGCATATTCTGTCCACCTAGAAAAATATTGGTGGCATCCAGACATATGACAGATTCCTCCTAAAATCACTGACTTCAAAAATATTCCACAGTCTCTATCCAATGACAGTCAGAGGAATAGAAGCTATTTCCTCTAGGATCATTGGTATATTTATCTGCATTATTCTTGCATCAAACCCAATAAGTCATTGTAGTAGGAATCTCTCCTCTTCTGTCCTCAATATGTCACTAGGTGCCTCTTGTTTCACCTTGCTCCAGGTGAATCTTACCAGCTGGCCCTGCCTAGCCAGAATCCTGCAGTGTTACTTTATCCAGACTTTCATTGTTTATTCTTCACAATTTTCAATCCATGGACCTCCCTTGGCTAACCCATCTCAATGATCTATTGATCTCTATGTGTTACCTGTGCTGGTTGTGTTAATGTACGTGTGTGTGATGCCTGGAATAAAATTCAGGATTTTACATATAAAAGGTGTATTTATGCCACTGAGTCATCCCCTGGTCCCTTTCCTAGTTCAGCAGTATGACTGAGTATGCCTGGGTGTTATACTCAGTGAGTTTACACTTCAGTTCACTTAATTAAAAACAAATACTCCCCAGCCCCCCACAAAAAAATACAAAAGTACAAATAAATAAATGACTTCATAAACAAGTGCTTGGGTACAGGCTACGAAATAAAATCCATTGTTTTTCTCAGCACTGTCATGAATTACCACCAGTTTTTAACATGCCTGAACATTTCCTGTTTGCCATAATTCAATATATTTTGACTGGGTGGTTTTTCATTGTGTTTAACACACAATACAATACTAATCATAACATTCTGATTGTGATTAATCATAATATTTATCACAGTGTTTCACAATACCCTTCTGGAAGTCCCTCTTGTCCTTTCAACTCTTTTCTCTTACCACAAAATATTTCATTTCTCATCTAACACATAAAAAGAATCATTTCAATAAGTCTTTTCTGCTGTTTTTTATGGGGAGCCACATGCAGTGCTCTGAGGACCCAGAGGCTATTCTCAGCAATGCCAATTCATTCTGGCAGGGAGGTTCACAAGCCTGGTGTTTCTGGGGTTACCAGGGCCACATACAGCCACCCTATGGGCTCTCCCAGCCTGCCTGCAGTAATCCTGGGTGCAAGATCTGTAGGCTCCTCCAAATTTTGGTCCCTGCAGCTGCCTCTACTTTTATTTTAGTTTCTGGGCCACACCTGGCAGAGCTCTGGGCTTACTCCCAGTTTTGGGCTCAGGGATCACTCCTGAAGGGACATGGGGGACCAGTGTGGTCACCAGGATTAAACCCAGAGTGGCCATGTGCAAGAACAGCTCTTCCCACTCTGTACTATCTTTCTGGTCCCCTCTTTTATCTTTATAGACTCTCCTCTTTTATAGTCAACATTAAATCTAATTAGAGATGAGTAAATTAGCTGCAGCAAAGCCATTTGCTCAGTTTGCTCCAGAAAGCCCTTGCAGGCTTGCTCAGAGTCTCATGGTCTCTAGAACAATCATGAAATAAAGATGCAGAAAACAGCCACAGAATGAATGAGCACCCCGCTCCTGAAACTCAAGTCATGATTCTATGTGGGGTAGCTGTTTGAAAAATAAATTGCTTTAAGATTTACCTTAGTAAATGTCTGATTTGTATTCATGTATTTCTATTGTATGTCTCTAGTCACATTATGGTGTCTTGAGCAAAGGGGGGTCAGGATGGAAAATGTTTGTGAAGCCCTGAGTTAGAGCGGGAATGAAAGGAAAGTGGGTGGAGTGTTTGCCTTGCAGGACACTGACCTGAGTTTGATCCTCAGCACCCCCCTAGGGGTCCCTCAATCCCACAATGAGCCCCAAGAATTAGCCCCAAGAAGTGCTAGGTGTGGCCCTCCAAAAATACAAATTAAAAAAATACCAAGAAACTCTGGGTGAAAGGAAACTTTTCAATCTCTTTGGATTCTTTAAGATAATGAACCTGAGCTGAAGCTCATCAACCTTTCCTCCACTTGGAGTAGTGCCATGCTCTCTGGGGCTCTCTGAGGCTCCTTGAAACATTGGCGCCTGGTAAGGCAGAACCTCATCCACATAATCCCTGGAATGTCTGATTAAGTCCTGCCACCTGGTGCAATGCCCTGGTGACTGGGCATGGCTGGGAGAAAGATTAACAGTCCAGGTCTGTGAGTAACCAGAGCCTTCCTCGTAGACAGGGTCTTACCTTCACTCAAGGTCACTCAAGCTCAAGTTCCAGAGGGATTAAGGGACAAATTCAATTTTGATGATTAAAGTGAGACATTTGGTCATTTGACTGAGCACTTCTCTTTTAGAAAGATCTAGTGAGATTAAAGTTGGTGTCTGTCTTCTTGTTGGCTTCTATGGACATCTTAATTAATGAGCCAGAGCCCAAGAGCTGTACCAATCACATTTAATTACTTTCACCTTTCCTCTGTCCGTTAGAATAACAGCTTCTTTTCCTTTGGTGTGGATGGATTCCACCAAGATCCAGTCACCGTCACTGCAGTTGCCTCTTTCCGTGGATGAGCCACAGTCCCTACAGTTGGAAGAGACTGTACAGAAGAACATTGTGAAGCTCCTCCAAGAGCTGTGGTTGCTTCTCAGCCTGATTGCATGGTTTTGTTATTTTTGTTGTTCTTGTTGTTTTGGGGCCTCACCCAGACATTCTAGAGAGGAGTTTACTCCTTTTTCGGTGCTCAGGTATCACTGTTAGATGGAACCCACTTATCACTCTTGTGCCTATGTGGTGCCATGGATGGAACCCAGGTTGGCTGTGTGGCAGGAAATTTACCTTACCTGCTATATTCTTCCTGGTCCATTTTTGGTTTGGGGGCTGCACCCGACAGTGCTCATGGTTTACTACTGGCTCTGTACTCAAGAATTGCTTCTGTAAGTGCTTGGGAGACCAAATTAGATGCCAGGCAAAGGTCCTCCCCACCCAATTATCATTCCATCCCTCAACACACTATTTAAATATCTGTCTTCTGACCCTCCCAGTGTGGCCGCATAGGTCTTAAAGGACACTGTTGGTGGGACTGCTGTTGGCCCTTCTCACACCAATGTGTTGGATAACATTGGGGTTGTCCTTGCTCCTCCCACAGGGAGTTTAAGGCTTATTGAGCTACTCCCACAACAGTGCCCCTGAGGCACACCCAATTCCATTAAGCCCTAATAATCCTATATTGCTTTTCTCTTTCCTTTATGTCATTTGCATGGTTTAGCAATGTCCTTTTTGTATAGACACAGGAAGACAGTTTCTTGCTTGCTTGCTTTTGTAACATGGGAATTAATTGACTCCAACTAATATTTACTTCTTGGCATCCATCATATTTACTTGACTTAAACCTCAGTTGCCCTTACTTCCTAACACCCCCAAGAGGAGTGTCCTGACGAAGGGACTGGATGGACCCAGGGCAAGCTGTAAGCTACCCTGGCAGTGGAAAGTGACAAGTTAAGCACAATAAATATAATAAGCTAAGAGCATGGTCATAGAACAAACTCTGTGATGATCCAAAAAGAAGTAACTGAATAACCCTGCTAGGGTTAGAAAGACTGACCTGGCCTAAGGACTATATAGTCTGGTGTACATAGCAAGATGTCCCCAGGAAGAGTCAACCTTTAAGCTTCATATATCTCTTACTGTGTTCATACAAAATGATTAGAAATATTGGAATAAAAAGTAAATTTACTATGATTGTTTGAATGGATTATTAGCTGAGGAAAGAGAAAGCAATACACCTAGATGGAATCTTGCCCTTGAGCAGATCTCCTAGTAAATCAGAGTGCTGAACCCTCAAATGAGATTTTATCCTTGAGTTAATCTCCTAGAACTTCCCTTGAAGGAGTGGCTTTACATCTGTTTGTTATTATGACGATGTTCAACCCCACCTATGTGTTCCTCCACTCTTCCTGATCTCTATATAACTATGTGGTGAGGGATAAGAGGGGACTATATGAGAACTAAGAGGATTAGGACCAGGACGATGGAACTATGATAACTGGGACCATGACCAAAACTACAACTATGATTATATTGTAAGGGGAGAGATCAGACTACACTGGGGAGGAAAGAGAAATAAACTGATTACCAAGAAGCCTGGGGCCTTGTTTCTCCATTCCCCAGTCCTTCGTCCATCTATCACCATGGTTACTGGCCATCATACATGAGTCCCTCATGTGTCCTTGCTTTCTTGTGAAATTCACACTAATGTGAATGTATAGCTAGAATGTATACTAATGTATAGCTAAATCCAACTATAAATTACTTGTGTTTTAATAAAAATTACAGTTCTTTAAAACAAATTTCAAATAACTAATTCACTTTAACAGTAAGTCCCTACGCTTTAAAAAATGTTCCTCAATATTAAAGAAAGGTAAACGAGACATAGCCCTTTCCCTGTGCTTTGATTCCTATTTTGACCAATCATCCCTTCCTATAACCCCTAACCCACAGCCTGATGCCACTTTTCCAGTGGCGTTCCTTCCAGTTTTTTGCTCTTTGGGGCACCAGGGGAAATCAGGTAATGCTTAGGGCTTACTCCTGGATCCACACTCAGGGATCATTCCTGGTGGGCTGGGGGACCATCGAGGATGCCAGCGATAGAGCCAGGGTCGACTGTTTGCAGGGCCAGTGCCTACTGTGCTACCACTCTGGGCCTCTCTCTTCCACTACTACCTCCACCCCTGACTGCATTCACAGAGCCAAGAAACTCAAGCTATTTTTGAGAGGCTAGAAAATTCCCTTATAAGGTCATATTTTGTTTCTTTTTTTTTAAATTCTGTTTTTGGGTCATATCGCTCAGGGCTTACCCCTGGTATGATTATATATACTCATACAATTGAATGAAGTTCATAAAAATGTATTAATGCAAGGAGTCCAGCTGTTAAGTTTAAGTTCATATGTACCAGAAAAAGATTTTTTTCTTATCAAAGAAATTTCCATCAGAAGTTCAATCATTTTTTTCTCTAAGACAAGTGTATACTTCACACAGCTAAGTTTTTCTGTGTTTATTCCTCTCTGAGTATGATTACAATTAACCATGGGCAAGTATATTTTATTTATGAGGGCCCAGGGGATGGTTCAAGCTTGGAATTCCATGCTCTTCATAAGGGTGCCGTGTTCCTGCACGACACCAAAATGATCTCTAAAGCAAGGTGTGCCCCACCACCACCAAAAAAACCCCCATAAAAACCCCAAAAATCTCCAATGGAAATGGTAACTTGGAAACTTACTCCCTGGACAGAGTCATAATTTTCAGAATGAATGAAGAAGCTTATAGATTTATAAAGTTGCTAACCCAAGACTTATCAGAATAAGATCCAATTTCATAAGTGCTTATAACATGAGAATACTTATAAATTTATTACACTTTGAAAAATCATGTCACAAAATTATCTGCCTACATTCAAGGGGCAGGTATTCTTAAAATATAAGGGAAACATTATTTATCCTACTACAGCTTTTGCCTTAAACATAAGTTTTGAATGCACGAAGTTGCATATTTACAAATGGCTTCAAGGAACCAAAAGTAATTACTTGAAGGAGCCAGTGTTTATAAACTTCCACTGGAAACATGGTGGCTGGCATTTGTGGTTACTTACCCACCTTCTGTATCAGAATAGGTTAATTCCTGGTGACCCAGAACCCTATGTCTCTCTATTCTTTGATCTCTAGAAGAATGAGATATACATAAATCTCCAAGTATTCCAGGCTACATCTGGTGACAAGGTTTGGCTTGAAAACCTAGATTTTTGTTTTTTATTTTGATAGGACCCACTTAGCCAGAGAACTCCATCACAGGCTTTGTGGCCTTCTGAGTGACCTAGGCTTCTTCCAGAAACAAGAAAAGAAGAAAAAACAGATGCTTTTATCATAAGATTATATCTCCAGAATGTCTGTGGAATGTAACTGTTAGGGAGTGGGCTGGATGTTGCAGGAAAAAAAAAAGGTATAAGAACTTGCTGAATTTAGTGCTCGAGTTTTTTGTTGAAGCTCGCTGCATCAGGCAGATACTTGGACCCCAGCTAGCTGGAACAATAAACCTCACTATGTGATTTGCATTATTGGATCTATTCTCTGTCCTTAATGGGTGGTCAACTCCGGACTCTAACATTTGGAGGCCCCAGTGAGATATGACCCTCTTCTCGAGAATAGATGACGCCAAATAACTAGGTTTAAACTCTTAGGAACAGGACACATTAAAGGAGGATTGGTCACCTCCATCTGAGGGACTGGGACGTCCCCGTCTGGGTCTGGTTGAGAACTCTTATCTGGGTGGAGAATGAAGGGGTAGAGACCCTGCGTATTCCACTGCTGGAGGTTGTGGGAGACATCCCGGATGTCAGAAGTCAGAATGCAGTCCTCAGTGGATGCCGTTTGGACTGAACTATGGTAAGGATCCTGATCTGGGTGTGAGTGTGTAGAGAGTAATTTTTCTGTGAGAGTAGTGTGTCTGACCAGCCAGTGTGTGTGTTGAGTGACTTGGTGCAAATCTGTTTCACCAATGAAGGGGTCTCTGTTATTTTCTGTTTGTTTAATTTGTCCCTTTCTGTTTAATCTGTCCCTTTTGTGTGACTCTGTGTGAATTTATTTTACCCGTGGAGAGTCTCTGTTGTAATTTCCTGTTTACTTAATTTGTCCCCTTCTCCTGATAATTATTGGTCAGGCCAAGTTGACCCCTAAATCTGTCCTCTTAACTAATTTTGATCTGGGGACCATGCAGTGAAGAAATCCACAAGGAAGGAGATAAAAATCTGCTGTGGAGGTATGCTCCCTTAAAATCTCTAGTGGGGGGGGGTGAGGGAGGAATGCGATAACCTCTGTATGAATGTGTGTGTGCACAAGCACCCCAACAGGTCCTCCTATTGGGCATGATTTTGTGGCTCCATAACTTGGCACTCTTAAAGTCCCTCTAAGTCATGGAGCTCAAGTGGGCTGCCTACGACTCCATGGAGGACATACAGTCAAGGGTGGCACTGGCATAGATGCTGGTCACAAGTCACAATGCTGAACCATTATGGTTAAGTTGTCCACTAGCCAGGCAAGCACCTTAGTGGTCTCTGCAAAGAGGCATCCCTCCTTTTTTTCTGTCTTGCATCATTGTTCACTATGGGAAGGATGGGAGGAAAACTCACTAGTGAGAAGATTCAGGGAAACTAAGGCAGATCAGCTCCCAGGCAGAAATCTTTTCCCCACCCAGTCTCAATCAGCTAGGGGGTCAATCGAAATTCTAATGGAGGTACCCAGTAGATTCAGCTCTAGGCAAAGTAAGGCAAAAAAAAAAAAAAAGTAAAAGTGAAAGGGGCAAGTAAGAAGCAAAAGGCAGCAAGCCAGCAAAAGGCAGGGAAAATGTAGCAAGCTAAAAAAGACAAAGTTTTGCCAAGGGACCATCCTTTTTCGTAAGACATTGCCGGTACTCAGAAAATATGGGAAATTATACATTGATACCCAAAGATTCTTCTTTGGATTGCTTATTAAAACATTGGAGGAGCTTCCAAATAGGTAGTTTAAATAAGGAGAATCTTGTTGACCTCTGTAACACCACGTGGCCTGAATATAAGGTAGAGTACAGGAAAAGATGGCCAGTGAATGGCAGTTTGCATTACTAGACCATCTTGCAGCTTGATGTTTTTTGCAGGAAGTAAAAAGAAATGGAATTATCAAAGTAGAGGAAGCAGGAAAATGCAAGATAATATGATTAACTGTTTATAGTCAGTTCATTGTCTGTTTTTTTTTGTCTGTTAGAGCCACGTTTAATGAAATAAGAAGTAGAAATTCTTAGGCCTGGGCAAGCTGGATCATCACGAGAAGTCAGAGTATGCACCTAGCAATTTAAAGGTTTAAGTGATTTTGGAACTTTTTAGACCAGGTTTAAACAAAGATTTCTTATCAGAATTGTTGAGTATACAGAGAAATAAGAAATTCTCAATCTAGATCTTACTGGAAAAAGTTAAAAGTTTCTTGATTCCTGAAATTCTCTCAGTTTCAGAACCTGTATTTGAATAAGGTCAGGAGCTAGAGCCAAATGCTTTGTGCTAAGAGTGATAAGAGCTTTGTGAGACAGTGCAGAGATAACCTTAATGAGAATTTAGGGTTGCTTTACAAATAACAGAGACATAGAAGACATCAAAATAAAGTTGTCTCAAGTTTTTTATAAACATTGGCAATTCAAATGTTTTCTTATCAAAGTTGTTTTTTTTTCTTTTTGGGTCACACCCTGCAACGCACAGGGGTTATTCTGGCTCTGCACTCAGGAGTTATTCCTAGCGGTGCTCAGGGGACCAAATGGGATGCTGGGAATCAAACCCAGGTTGGCTGTGTGCAAGACAGACGCCCTACCCGCTGTGCTATTGCTCCAGCCCCTAGACTTTATATTTAAATCACATAAAAACATTTTCACTGATTTTAGTAATTGTTCCTGCATTGAACAATATCATAAAGTAATTATAAAATAAACAAAATAATGTTAAATGTTTCTCTGTGTATTTGAATATCATGGACTTGGCATTTGTAAAGAAATATTTGAAGCATAGTTGAACTCCTGGAAATGTTTTATTTGTCCTACTCTAAACAGAAATAAGGACTGGAGAGATAATACAGTGGGTAAGGCACTTACCTTGCATTCAGCTGACTTGGCAATTCTGGCACTACTTATGAATCTTAAGCCATCCAGTGACCCCTGAGTGCAGAACAAGGAGTAAGCCCTGAGCAGAGCTGGGTGTGATCTCCAAACAAAAAACAAACACGTTTTCTGTATATTATCTGACAGTTGTCACTCATCATTTTCATTGAGAGCATCTTATTTGCAGTTATTTGCTCCTATGTTGAACCAATCTTGATAATAAAATTATCAAATTAGCCAAAATTGTAATGAAATAATATTTTTTTCAGTAGTTGATCTTTTTAAAATGGCATTTTCATTCTTCTGTTTTATAACTATGTGCAGAGAAAAAGCAATAGGTATAACTAGGTTGGATACTGATATATATATGTATGCTATGTATGGGTGGGGTGATTGCCTTCTAGGCAGCTGATACGGGTTTGATGCCCAGAACCCTACATGGTCCTCCAAGCCCCACCAGGAATTATGTCTGAGGAGGAGTTAGCTCTGAACCAGGAGTTAGCTCTGAGCACTGTCAGAGCTAACAGACAAACAAAACAAACAACAACAACATAATTTCTACTCTTGCTAGCATGTAGGCCAGTTACCAAGGGGTTTAGATTGATTGCTAAATGTTTAAGACACGGTTTTTGATTATACAGAATAGCATCAGCGTAGACTTTATCTCAAACTTTTTTTTTTCTGTTAAAACATTTTTAACTGTTAAAAACATTTAGCACAGCGGTAGGGCGTTTGCCTTGCAAGCCACTGGCGTGGCGGAGCTGCGTTGGATTCCTCCGCCCCTCTTGGAGAGCCCGGCAAGCTACCGAGAGTACTTAGCCTGTACAGCAAAGCCTGGCAAGCTACCCGTGAAGTATTCAATATGCCAAACACAGTAACAGCAAGTCTCACAATGGAGACGTTACTGAGCCCTGACGAGCAAATCTATGAACAATGGGAGAACAGTTCTACAGTGCTACCTATGACTTTTACATAAATGCTCCTATGTACTCCATATATAAAAAAGACCTATAGTTTTATCTATATTTTAGTTATCTAGATACTTTATATTTTATATCTAATTTATTGTAATTACTAGTAATCATTGAGATTCTAAAACCCAAGCATAGAGTCCTTTACGGTCTTCCTAACTCAAGTAGAATAGAAGATAAATTATATTGCTGGAATAATTTATGTGAGTCATTTTATATTTTATAGGCTGTACTTTTATAAAAACAATAGGATAGGTTTGGAATCTTTAGGAAGCAAGTTATTGGCTGAGATCTGAAATGTACATTTTAATTTTTGAGTAAAATTAGTTGTATAATACGTGTCAGATAGTACAGGGGATGCAATGCTTCCCTTGCATGTAGCTTATCCTGGTTCAAGCTTTGGCCTGAATATGGTCCTCTGAGTAGCACCTACAAGTGATTCCTGAGAACAGGTGGATGTGGCCCAGGAGCCCCCACCCCAGATTATTTATAGAATAATTATTTCTCTGCTTTTATTAAGAAGCTTTAATTTTTTATCAACATAAAAAATTTTAAATTTTAAACATTTTATGCATATTTATTTTACATGTTATATGAAATACATCAACTTAATTTTTTCTTGACTAGATCGTCATTATGAAAATTGATTATTTTGGGGTGGGGAGACAATATATTACTATGTGCAGTAATGTTGAACAGCTTTATTAAATCTGATATGTAGTTTTATTGCTCTCAGCTATCACTTTATATTGCAATTCTTTATTTGTTTAATTTTTACTTTTACGGCAGTCTAAAATAAAAATAATTTAATTAGACCTGTTACACAGTAGAACAAGGAAAAGAGACTTGGATTGTGAGGAATTAAAGGACCTTAATATCAATAATATGCTTTCTGTGTACCCAAGTAACATATATTGAATCAACTTTGGGTATCTTTTGCTGCTGTTTTGAGTGCTTGCTATTGGATTTTGGTTAATTTCCAGATAGATTTAAGTGAGTTAAGACTCTTTACCAATAGAAGCGTTATTTCTATATATACACAGTGTGCATATTAGTATCATATAAATTAGATAATATACGGGTAGGGCGTTTGCCTTGCATATGGCCGACTGGGTTTGATTCCTCTGTCCCTCTGGGAGAGCCCAGCAACTACCGAGAGTATCCCGCCCACATGGCAGAGCCTGGCAAGCTCCCCATGGTGTGTATTCAGTGTGCCAAAAACAGTAACAAGTCTCAAAATGGACACATTACCTGTGCCTGCTGGA
>JAOXYA010384942.1:0-17901 GCA_028565675.1 Sorex palustris
TCCTAAAGAGCCTTGAATATAATCTCAGGGCTAGGATGAAGGAGACGTTACTGAGGCCTGCTCGAGGCAATCGACGAATAACAGGATGGTCAGTGATCAGTAATTTATGACATAAAAATTTAAAAACAGAATCTATGCAATAATGTGTTTTGTTGTGATTTCATAACAGATGTGACTGTTCCAAACAATGGGACAAAGATGGCTCTTTGCTGGCCTTCCAATCACTGTCTTAAAGTCAGTCAAATGGAACAAGGCTCTTAGGGGAGACAATATTCAAGGTTAGAAACTTGATATTGTGGTTACAAATATGCATGGGAAAACATTGCATTACAAACGGACTTAAAAAAAGGTCAGTACATTTTTTCATTATTTTAAAGCTTTTTTTTTCTTTACTAAAGTGCTTGGATCACAAATTAGCTATCTCCCTTTATTAATGTTTCTCTTGCCTTGAAACCAAAACTACATTGGAGAGAAATAATGAATGGTGCATTTTACTGCATTTTAAAGTCCCTTTAAAAATCATTTCATTTGTGAATTTGATTACTGTCTTAGAGAAAAGCACTTACCAGCCAAGGAGGACAGACCTAATGTTTAGAAAGAACTAAAGTCTTGTCATAGGAAAATAGCAAATCCAATTTTAACCTTGTATCTTAGAAAAATAGAATCCAGTTTTTAAGGACTCAGTGTTCTGGGGGGAGATATTACATTGTGAATAATTAATAATAAAAGTTGACTTTCCACTTAAAAATCAAACAAAACCCTAACACTTTAGAGTTTGTTAGGGGTGAAAAACCCCTTCAAATAAAAAACATGGCTCAGCTGAGCTGAGAAGCAGGTTTTGTCTTTACCTGTAACCGACTGACTCATGCAGCATTTAAGTCACTCAAATCTTGCCTCCCCTTTGCCAGTCCCCTCCCCTCCCTGAGCATCTTGGAAGGAAGCAGAAAAAGGTCAGCACTTCCCATGTGACTGGAGCTTCCTCCCTGAGAGGTCACCACTCACAGCTCTGCAGGATCCCAGGTCACCCTGTAGGAGGGAAACCACTTCCTTTGCAGGTTCTCCCTCCCATCAGGGGACCTGTCTTGAACACAGAGATCAGCTTTCCTTTTATTTTTCTAGCTCTTCTTTTCTTCTTTCTTTCACCTTATTCTCCAAGTTTATGAAGTCTGTTTTAACTATACAATTAATATCAAAATATTCTCGTGTTAGAAAATGCAAACACAAAATTATATCCAATTTTGTCTCAATTCTGACCCATCCCTAAAAATAGGGATGAAGAGATAGGGCAGTGGGTTAGGCACTTGTCTTTCAAGACCAAACAGGGTTCCATACACAGCACCACAGGAGTAAGCCAGGAGTAAGCCCTAAGCACAACCAGGTATGGCCCCAACCAAAATTAAAAAGGGGTAGTTTTTAGTGTGTGGAAAGCCTTCTACAATCTCTGCTAGATAACTGCAAATGCACAGGGGTATGCTGTTTGTGCAAATATACTGTTTGTGTGAATATGTTCAATGAAAGGATGTTGCAGAAGTTCCCTCTCTTTTGCAATGGGTACATTCTAAGACTCCTAGTTTGTGCTGAAAACTTGGATTATATCCAACCCTGTAGCTGTCATGTTTTATTTTTTCCGATGTATACTGTGAAAGTGAATTTCTACAGGTCCCACAAACAGATTAAGCCTTCAAGTCCAAGCATCAGACTGAGGCTGCTCTGGTTCTGTGAAGATGACCCAAAACATGATATTAGTCAGCTACCATAATGGTAGAAGAGCAACAATCCTTGGATGTCCAAGCCTCCAGTTTCCAACAGATTGACTAAAAGTCAGGCAAAGGGAATGAATGGTCCTGCTTGTTTGATTCAGGGCGTCAGCTGACACGGATTTAAGTAAGTGTTTAACACTTACTCTGTTGTTGGTCCCTAAGATATTTTTTGCAATCTCCCTCAAGTATGTACAGGGAATCAAATTCTACATCAGGGCCCACATGTCACTTCAAAGAGCAATCTGTGGATTGTTCCTAGGCTTGAATCACTCTTTTCTAGTCCTTTAAATTCTTGAAAAAACTCACCTAAAATCCAGTTTTGGTTTTTTTTTTTTTGCAGTTAACAATACATACCTATGGCAAAGCTTGATTTATAAATTAGACACAATAGGCGAGTAACATTAATAATAAAAATAACTATACCTCTGCATTACGCAAATCTTGTCTCTCTTAAAATATCTTTTTGTATAGATATTTTTAGACTGTGATTTTCCTCAGGAAACTGATACCAGAAAAGCAAACCCCCAAAAGCAGAACATCACAGTAAGGGGCACTACTATATATTGTGTGCAATTTATTTGCCATTTGAATTTCTAAAGTATTTTATTAAATTTCAAATAAACACAAATTCAAGTGCAATACCTGTCAGGTAGACAAAATCATAGCAAAATCCATATTTATGCATAGAACATAAGAACACAATCTTACCTTGGATTAGCTAGCTCCTTTAATCCTACCACCTGTTTTCCTTTGCATGAATTAGTTTATCTTGTCATTCATTGTTTTTCCATATGTGTGTCACTCCCAAGCCATCTATTCCACATTTTTTTCACATTTCCATCTTATCTAAATGCATCTATCCATGTGATCTATTTGTGTAATTGTTTATTTCCGCTATTTTCTGAAAGTCTATTTGCATGATAGTATCCATGTATACATTCTATTATTGTCAATGATTTAGATTGTCATTGTTTTCTACATATTTCCTTTCATATATCTCCTGTCACACCTGCACAAGAGTTTATTTTATTAATATGGCTTTTTTTTCTCTTCTACAAACCACCTATCCACATTTTGAATTTTGTCTAGATAAGTGTCTTGAAAAGGAAATTTTGTAGGTGTTCTTCATATATAAAATATATTCATCCCCTTTAGATAGTAAGTATTGTAACTATTCATTCCCTGTTTGGCTCATTTTATCATATTTTGTTGTCTTGTGATACAAAGGTATTTAAAGTTTTAATGTAGTCATATGTATCAATATTTGCTTTTTAAATTATTTTTTTGTTTGTTTTGGGGATCACATCCAGGAGCGCTCAGAGTTTACTCCTGGTTTTGCACTCCGGGATAGCTACTGGTAGTGCTGAGTTGAGAGTATATAAAGTGTGAGAGATTAAATCCAGGTTGGCTGCATATAAGCAAGTGCCCTACTAGCTGTCCTATCTCTATTTTATTATTTTTAAGAAATTTGAATTAAGAGATTACAAAGGGCGTATCCTTCATGTCTTCTGTGAATTTATGATTTTGTTCTTGAGAGGTTCCCAGGGGTATTCAGGGAATCATATGCAGTGCCAGGGCATCCTACATGTAGGAGTGATCAAAATTGGCCCTCCTGTGCTCAGTCCATCATGTAATCGCTCTAGTCTTTGTCTCTTCTACTAAGGTTCTTATTTATTTTATTTTATTATAATTTTTTGGCCACACCCAGAAGTTCTCAGGGCTTACTCCTGGCTCTGCACTCAGGGATCTCTCCTGGCTAGACTTAGGAGACCCTATGGGGTGCCGGGGAAGGAGTCCAGGTCGCCCTGTGCCAGGCTAGCATCCTGCTTGCTGTGCTGTAGCTCCAGCCCCTCTATTAGGAAGTTTTTCCTCTACCTAGAGACATTTTCATCGGGATGTAAAATAAGATTAGATTTTCATTGTTTCCGTCTGGATAATCACTTGACACTACTCCATTTATTAAAAGTTCATTCTCTTTTTGTTGATGTGCAAGGCCAGTTCTACCATAATTCATTTTTTATACACCAGAGTATGTTACTGAGCTAGATACTTTGTTCCACTGATGATTTTTCTTGTGTAAATAACACCCAATCTTAATTAGAATAGGTTTATATTAAATGCTGATATTTAATTGGGTGTATATACTGCCTTATAATTCTTTTCAGAGTGTTTAATTTTTCTTATTATTGGCATTTTATTATAGTTCATACCTATGGTTTATATTTAAAATATAAATAATTATATTTTACCTAGTATTCTATGGTGCCTCAAGCACCTCTGGGCATAGTCCACAGTGTCACTGGTCCCAAAATCTAGCAAACAAGCAAATAGTAGCAAAGTGTATCTAAAGATTCTTTTGAACTCTCTACTTAGATAATATTTTTTAAAAAGTGAGTTTTAGTTTTGTTTTAGTTTCCACAGTGAATTTTGTTTTAGTTTTGTTTTAGTTTTCACAGTGAATTTTATTTATTTTTCTGTGCTTATTATTAACCAGTTCTCTGCTTTAATGTTGAAAATATGATGCTAACAGACCATCTCATCTTATTTGTGATTTTAAAGAGCATTTGTTCATGAGAATGTTAACTGCCTCCTCAAAACAAAAAAAAAATTAAAAAATTAATATCCACCACCATGTTGGAGACTGAAATTTATTTATTTATTGGAGGGTTACAGTGGGGATGTTGGGCCACATCCAGCTGTTCTCAGGGATCACTCTTGGTAATGCTCAGGGGACCACATGCGGTGCTAGCTATCATATCAGGGCAGGCTGTTTGTAAGGCAAGATCTTTCTCTGCTGTACTATTTCTCCAGCCTTATGAGGAGTGGAGTTTAATGAAAATACAAAATACTAATCATTGAACTCACAGCAAATGGAAAATAAAGCACAGCAGATAGGGTGTTTGCCTTGCTTGCAACTGTCCAGGGTTCGATTCCTCCATTCCTCTCGGAGAACCTGGAAAGCTACCAAGAGGATCCCATCCGCAGACAGAGCCTGGCAAGCTCCCTGTGGTGTATTCGATATGTCAAAAACAGTAACAACAAGTCTCACAATGGAGACATTACTGGTACCCGCTGGAGCAAATCGATGAACAAAGGGAGGACAGTGTTACAGTGCTACTAAAGGGAAGTGAGGGAAGAGTTGTGAAATGCCTGTGGAAACTGAATCTTGGTTGTTTGTTGTCAGATTAACCTTACAAAATCATTGTTCCAAAACCCTGTGCTGGAGAATAAATCTGTTTTTCAAATGAGTATGAGCTAGCACTGCAATGACTATTTTAGGTATATGCTAGGAGTGAAAAATGTAAGTAAATATGATGTGGATCATTAGAGCCAGGATTCTCAGGTTTCTCAGAAAAAGAGCACAAATAAGTAAAGTGAGAAGGCTAGAATGAGCTTGGATATTGAAGTGCAACCTGAAATGTCAGCATGGAAACCAGTGTGATTTTCAGTTCAATGCAGATAGAAAGATCCATATACCTCTCACACCTTAAATCCTGCTTTTATAGATTTTATTACATGAAACACTAGTTTAATGCTCCTTATCTATTAATTATGGTATTAGAAGTATTTGCACATCAAATTACTGATTCCTGTGCTTTCCTCAAAAACTTAGCTTTTCATTAAATAGATGATAGATATATGATATATGGATAGACAGCGAGAGACAGATATAGATTATTTAAAATGTGAGCTCTTATTTTCAGATTTTATCTTTGAAAATGTCCCATCTGAAGGGCTTTTTCCCATATTATCTGGTTCTCTGTGTTCATTTCCAATTCTTGGTAATTTGAATTGAAATTCCTAATTTTGGGTGTGTTTAATATAAGCCAACTACAAAAATTCATTTGTAGAGTACATTTAGTGACCATATGAAGATAGGATGAATTTTTTACCCTTCCCTTTGGTAGCAAGGCTTGAATAGAAAGGATTCTTTTTTTTTTTGGCTTTTTTTTGGGGGGTGGAACCACACCTGGCGATGCACGGGGGTTACTCCTTGCTTTGCACTCAGGAATTAGCCCTGGCAGTACTCAGGGGACTATATGGGATGCTGGGAATTGAACTCGGGTCGACTGCATGCAAGGCAAACATGCTACCCACTGTGCTATTGCTCCAGCCCTCTAGAAAGGATTCTTATCAGGTGCTGCAGCAGGAGAGGAAGCTGTATTTCTGTTTCAATTTCATATGGAAGATTTAGGGGACCATGTTTAGGTAAGGGTTATTCTTTTTTTTATATTTAGGGGACTACCCCACTAAGTGTGCTTGTGAGCCATTCCCTGCAGTGACTACCTCAAGTGTGGGCTGGCTTTTCAGGCCCTGAGTGCAATGCTTGGCATCACCAAGACCATACCTAGAGGTGCTTGAGAAACCGTGCAATGCCCAGAATACAACCTAGTGCCTTGAATATGTTAGCATGTGCTCCACAACTTGAGCTATTTCCCCAGGACTATAATTTCTTCTAAATGTCTCCATCTATCCTGTATAGAGAAGCCTACAATAGATCTTATGCTTTGGTCTCAGTACCAGTAGCCTATATGCAAGTGCACACACACACACACACACACACACACACACACACACATCCCATCATACAATACCACATTGCACCACACAACACCTAAATAAATAAAGTAAATATAAAGCAGACTCTCCCTTGAAAAAAAAAAAAAGCTTAATTTTCTCCGTGGCATAACTTCCTGGAATCACAATTTCATTTAGTCTTTAGATCTTGCTGATTCATCGAAAAGATTTAAAACATTGTATTAAAAAATTTATCTCTGTATTTCATAGTTTTTTTTGTTTTGTTTTGTTTTGTTTTTGTTTTTTAGTGGGGTGGGAAGTGGGGATGGAGCTCTCACACTCAAGTGGTGCTTTGGGACTCAGGAGTATTTCCCTACAAATCTCAGCTAACCTGGAGGAGAGGGCTCAAGTTCTGGGGGCCTCCATGGTTATCTCTGGTGATGCTATTGGTGGAGGCAGGGAGAGGCCTATGTGGTCTCTGGGATCAAAGGAAGATCAGAGGCACGTGCCTTGACTGCTGTACTATCTCCCCAGCCCTCTGTGTATTTGAAGCAGATTGTGTAGTTATTCTGAGCAGAAGGATTAGTGTCATGCTACCTCTAGCAATAACAATAAAAACTTAAACAAGGTAGGAACCAAATTCATGCCTGCACTGTGCTCCATGCCTTGTCTCATGTAATCTTGACCCAATCTCATAAGAGAGGCAATTAATTCTATTTTACAACTAGTCATAAGAAGTTGTGTTTAAGGGTCACATCATAATGTAGTTCAATTGTAAAATAAGGTCAAATAATGTGATTTTTATTTGTTTAGTTATTTATTTTTTGGTTTTGGGTTATACCCAGGACTATTCAGGACTTATTCCTGCCTCTGCACTCAAGGATCACTTCTGGAGTTGCTCAGGGGACCGTATGGTAAGCCAGGGATCAAACTGGGATGTGCCATGTGCAAAGTCAGCACCTTACCTACTAACCTACTATATCACTCTGGCCTAGATAATGTGATTTTCTAACAAATTAGGACCCAAAATGCTTGTTTTCTCCGTACTCCTAAATAGAACTCACATAATCACAGAGAAAGTGGCTTAAAAATGAGCAAAAATTTGTCTGGAGAAATAACTTAACAGGTTGAGCACATGATTTGCATTCAGGAGACACAGGCTTGATCTTCAGCACCATATAGACTTGGTTTCCTGAGCATTACCAGGAGCAATATCTCGTAATCAGCAGGTATGGCCTAAAAACAAATAACAGATGTGTCAAAAATGATTTCATATTGTATAATAGTTTGCAAGAATTATTTGGATAGGTCAGAAAAAGTAGAGGACAACCAGATCGAATATTTGATCTTAGGAAGTGTTTGAGGTTCTATCACGGTTGTTGGACAATTGTCTTCAATAGGGGGAAAGATCTAACCCGTGTGTACCTGGCAAAGTGGGAGATATAGGGCAAAATATTTTCATTTTTTCTAGTTAATATTTAACAGAATTCCCACAGTGGCGTTTTTGTTGGTTTATCACTTGAGGAAATTGGATTGATTTTTATTAGAAATTAGTTTGTCACTCAAAATTACCCTAGAAAAACAAAACCAAAAAAAAGATCTCCCTGAGAATTATAAAATAGAAAGAGTAAATATTTCTTTCAGCAACACACTGAATGAACAATGTGGCATACATTGTTAGTTATCTTTCTTTAGGGTTTCACTCCTTAGAGTCTTATTCCAAGAACAAAAAATTCAAGAAAAATATGACACATTTGCTCTGTTTACTATCCTTTATGGCATGCTGAGTACAGTTTTGACAAATTTTTAGACTTCACAAATAGATTTCTTTGTGAAACTCCAAGGACTTAAACATTGTCAAAACCTTCATTCAATAAAGTCATTCTTAATTTACCAGAAATGTGTCACAGGGGTGAAACATGTCATGCTTTTCTGACAGTACATGTTTATATTTAGTACACACACGTTGGCAGTGCAGTTTACATTTCTATGTGTAAAGCCTTTAAAATATATGGGATGGAAATGTTTTAGCTCAGGGATAAAGCAACATTTTTACCCCCATCTCACCTCTGTTTTATTTCATGCCACTGTTTAAATGAAAATAACAGAGGCCAACTTTGAGGGGAAAAAAAATCTATCCTTGGAATAATTTGTCAGAAGAGGTAAAAGCACTCATATGACCATATACACTTATTTATGAAATGAGAAAGTGATGTATTCATAGTTCATACATCCTCAGTAATGTGTTTTATACCTTCTTCCATTTGAATGAAAATTGGCCACTCCAAGAACTGATCAGTGAAACTGGAAAGCTAACTCCCCCTTATCAAGTAAGAGCTACGCATTTTTGAGATAACAAGCCTTTAAGATTCTGGCTTAAATCTGTACTTCATTAACAAGCCAAATGAGGTTTTCCTTTTGAGATCATTTGGAACTGTTAAATTATTTGATAAAACATGTTTATCTTCTGTGTATAGTATATTTTTGACTGCTTATTACATGGTATGATGGGGTCTTAAAATTTTGGGGGAACTAAATCAGAGTGTAACAATGCAAACACATTCAAACAGATGACATAACTTCTCTGGATCTAGAAAGGCAAAAGACTTGATAAATGTCCCCAAGGTAGTTTGGGTTTGATTTGGGATCGGCCACACATAAGAGAAGCACTTTAACTTCTATACTATTTTTCCAGTGCACAAGTGACTTTTTCAAGGAGAAAGAAAAGATGGAAGCAGAGGAATAGGTGGATAAGGAAAAGATGAAGGAGGATGAAAAGGAGGAGGGAATAAAGGAAGAGGAGGGGGAGATGCAAGACCTTTTGTGGTGATCATTTTATTATGAAAGTTTGTATACTTATGTATTTGTATTTGTATAAGGCATTGGCATCATATAGCTGATAGAGCAGACTGTCAGCTGTCAATAATACATCCATAAATTCTTCCTCTTCTTTATTCATAAGTCTCATTTTTAGCTAGGCCTATTTAATACATAACTTTGTGCAAACCTTTTGGTAGCAAAAATTGTAAGCAGCTGTGTTGTTTGGGCTTCCACACATCTTGGAGTAGATGGGAAAAATTATTTCCTACATATAGTGAAAACAAGAGTTTTGATGCTGCTGAAAATTGACACTCAAAATAATTATCCCCACCTTTCTGGGATGGTCATTGACCAGAGAGACCATTAAGTAATCATCAGACATATGGATAAGAGAAGTAAGAAAAAATATAATTTATTAGAAATAACGTCAGTAAGTGGTCCATTTCCAAGACAAAGCATTTAACCCAAAATGGAAAATTACTGGCATTTCTTCTCTTCATGACTCACCCTCACAGGAAACAGTGCAGAACAAGTGGGTATTAGGAGGAGATCAGGAAGGAACTGTCTACATGCTAGTAAGTATATCTCTCAGGAAAGTCTTCCTGCCAGAGAATTAAAGGCAAGGGAGACAATCAAAACCCACTCTAAAACCCAATAAATCTCAAGGGGTGCATCACTCAAATTATCTAATAAAAATTAGGCAATTTCTGGGAAGAATGTAGAGTCCATAGTACTCAGCTGGTGAGGAACCAGAGGAGGGACTTGAACACCTGGGAATATACCACCTGTTCTGACCGCTTTGGGTTAGCCACGCAATCCTGCTTGTAAGAGGTAATCAATAGCTATTACAACCTTGCTCTTGCTGATCTTAGTCTTTCAGTCAATTCATTTTTAGACACGTGAATTTTTAGACAATTTTTATTGTGTTTCTCACAATAACCTGTATTCCGCCTTAATACTTGCAATTGGCCAAACTGAGAGATTCATGTATGTGTTCCAGAAGCCATCTTTAAGTAGTAGCTAAGCCAGAGGATATGGGGAGAAGGGGAGTCTGTAGGGAAATTACAATGGAAGGACATGTATTTTTTTTTCTTTTTGGGTCACACCCCACAATGCACAGGGGATACTCCTGGCTCTGCGCTCAGGAATTACCCCTGGTGGTGCTCAGGGGACCATATAGGATGCTGGGAATCGAACCCGGGTTGGCCTCCTGCAAGGCAAAGGCCCTACCCACTGTGCTATTGCTCCAGCCCCAGGACTTGCATATTTAAATTCTGATAAGGAGATTAGACCTTCGAGGGCACAATTTAAAGAAGATGTTTATATGTAAATATCATTTGTAAAGTGACCTTCATCCTGCCTCCAGGCACATTTTAGGGTGGCACAGTTTTTTTTTTTCTTCTTAAGAGTGGTGCATTTTTGCTTCTTGCTTGCTGCCATTTTTAAGTTCCTGGTGCCAAGAGTTTGTCAAACCAGTCTTGGAAACGTATTTGCATTTTTTAACACAAAAATTAAATAAATGTGTGTTTTTGTTTTGCTTTGTAGTTTTATACCTTTTAAAAATCATCTTTTTTTTTTTATGCATGTTGCTATTGTAAGGATTTCTCTCTTTTGTAGCAAAACAAAATCCTGAGAGATATGGGTACATGACACTACAAATATAAAATGCTTTCAGAATGTATTATTTATTTATAGATTAAAAGTCAGCCCCTCATCTAGATAGAGGAGTCATTTTCACTTCCAGTTTACAGAAGAGAAAATGGAGACTCAGGACATGATCTTGTCCATGATCAGGAATCCTTTAGAACAAAATCTAATTCTAGAAACCTTGTCTATGTGCATTAATCTTACTTTTCACTATGTGAAAATTTGTCTTTGATTTTATTAAATTAGCTTGATAACATTTTTATTATATAAATAATGATATTTATTGGCCACTTGTTATATGCTAGACATTACTAGAGGTTAGCTAATTGTATCACTTCAATGAAGCCTCACACTTCTGTAGGGTAGATGCTATTAATCATCCCCACTTGACAGATGAAGAACTAAACATATGAAGTAAAAATATAATATAATGCAAAAAGGTGACCAGAATATGAACAAAATGGTTTCAGAATATAGGAACTTTATCCAGGTGCTTTAAGTCAATGAAGAAAAGTACATTATTGTTGAGAAATTGAAGTTTCTTCTGAGAAGGCCAAAATACATCTTTTATGTCCATTTGAGCTATGATATGAAAATTCACTGGGTGGCTTATAAAAGACATTCACTTCTGGCAATTCTGGAACCTGGCGGTTCAAGATCAAGATGCCAATAGATTCCTGGTTGGTGAGGACTATCTTTCTCTGTGGTTGTCTTTTTGCTGTAACTTTATAAGGAATCAGTCTGGGTCTTCATTAACAAGGGCCCTGTTCCAACCATGAAAACCTCCACTCTCATGATCCAATCACTCCAAAGGCCCCCCTTCACATAACATGATCTTGGACATTAGGTTTTCAACATAATTTTTGAGGGACCAGGATGTGAACATTTATAACATAAAACATTGGAGGCTATGGGGATAGTTCAGAGAAAGGGAACATGTCTTTCATACACAGGACCCAAGTTCAATATTTGCCACCATGTGGCCCCTGAGCTCCACTGAGTGTAGTCCTGGTGGTCCCGGCACTGCTGAACCCATACATCATAGTCTCACCAGATCCTAGCACTGAATTGTCTGGCTGATTGGCCAAGTATTGTCGAGAGTAGCCCCCAGACATCTGAGCACTGTTTATAAGGACCGCAAAGAAAGAACATAGCACTTGCAGTATTGTAATTCCTGTTACAGAGAGTGTTCAGTCAATGCCAATAAAGAACATATATCTTTCAGTAATTTTGTAGAATTTGGTTAATCATTCAGTCCCTTGAGATAAACGAAGAAGACAGCACTACTAAATTGTCTCTTTTTTCTTCCCTAATCACATGGTATTTTCATGTTTTTAATTAATGAAGTTTTTAGGTAAAATATGTAATTATCAAAATATGTGAATAATTTTAAAATATTAGTGTTGTTTAATAACATATCGAGAAAAGATAAAATAGAAAATAGAATAAAACAAAATTAAAGGTGAATATATGTATTATACTTAGAATGCCTGAAATATAGTAGTATCTCAATTTATAATGGAAATTGTAAAGTTGGAGTGATAGTATAGTGGATAGGACACTTGCCTTGCAAGTGGTTGACCCAGAGTTGATCCCTGGAATCCCATATGGTTCTTAGAGCCCCACCAGGAATGAATCCTGAGCACAGAGTCAGAAGTGAGTCCTGAGCACTGCTGGAAGTGACCCAAAAAATAGTATTTCCAGAAAGCACAGTGGACGGTGCGCTTATGGATAGGCCAAACTGGGTTCAATTCCAGGGCCCTATATGGTCCCCTGAGCAACACCAGGAGTAATTCATTGTCTGAGGTGCCCCCTGCAGCCCGCTCCCCTCCACTTCCAAAAAGAAGAAAGAAAAACCCAAAGCAAATAGCAGTGGTCTAAATTGGTCTTTGGATGAGGTATTGGGCAGCATATATTTGTTTGATTAATTTAGGGACAGTTTAGCTTTCATTCCTTGTTCTGGTAATTTTTTTTTTCTCTTTTTGGAAATCATTCTCGCTCTCAGCTCATATGATTCTGCTAGGCATCGAGAGAATCCTTCTCTTGTGATGAGCACGTGCAGTGGGATTACTTAAGAAGCACAGAGATTTTGAGAGCAGGGGAATTAAACCACTGATCTTCAGGCTTATAGATGCACTAGACACAGGTAAGCAAGACTTCGGAGGGTGTCAGTCAATTTCATTTGAGAAGCATAGTGGGAGGGTGGTAATATATATGACTGAGAATCATATAGAAACATGCATACCATTAGAAATTTATTTGCAGATAGCATGAGTGTTAATATTTGTGGTTTTAGCATACAGTGTTACAGTGGTTATTGCAAAGTTATCATGACCAACTTACCAAAACCTATCCACTTCTGGCCCTGTGCCCTTCATGGACCACCCCATTCCTCCCTTCTACCCTCCACTTCAACCCCAACCAGCTCCCAAACTGCTGTTTTGTTATCAAATCTCAAGGGCTTGTTTTAATTGGACACTGTCCATCCCCTTTCTTTTTTTCTCTGTGTACACATGAATGACATCGTCTAGCATTTTTCCTTCTTCTTCTGACTTATTTTGCTTAACATAATACACATTAGCTTTATTCAAGTAGTGGCAAAAAGCAATTTTTTAATCTCTTCTTATAGCTGAGTAGTATCCCATTATGCATATACAACCTTTTTTTTAAACCCACTTGTTTGTCATTGAGCATTCCCTGCCCCCCCAATATATGCTATTGTAAATAATGCTAACTGTCAAGAAATTTGACTTCTAGCATTACATTTATATCCCAGTCATTTTTGGAGGAGTATGAACACCTGGCATGTTCAGGACTTCCTCCTGGCTCTGTGCTT
Organism: Sorex palustris; assembly: GCA_028565675.1. Lineage (NCBI taxonomy): Eukaryota > Metazoa > Chordata > Mammalia > Eulipotyphla > Soricidae > Sorex > Sorex palustris. Next base: position 13,582 of record JAOXYA010384942.1, read on the forward strand.
AGAGATCACAGCTGGTGGGGCTCAAAGGGCCATAAGCAGTGCCAGGAATAGAAATAGAAGCCCCTGTACTAATTCACCTGCCCTGATTGACTCATTTCTTGAAGAAGCACTTTCTTTCTTCTTTCTCTCTTTCTTTCTTTCTTTCTTTCTTTCTTTCTTTCTTTCTTTCTTTCCTTCCTTCCTTCCTTCCTTCCTTCCTTCCTTCCTTCCTTCCTTCCTTTTTTCTTTCTTTCTTTCCTTCCTTTTCTTTCTTTCTTTCACCCATTTGTGCTTAGGGATAATTCCTGGCACTGAACTCAAGAATTAACTCTTTGCTGTGCTCAAGGGACCATAGGAGGTGCCTGGGATCAAAACCAGGTCAGGTAATGCTAAACAAGCAAGTACCTGCTGTACTATTTATTGCTCTAGCCCCACCTATAGCTTCTTTTGCTGAGGGATCCAGCCTTTTCTGAGTGGTGCCTCAGTTTCTCCATCTCCAACAAGCTTGCATCTTGAAGATAGGTGATTCTCATGCCGTTGTGCTACTTCAGAGCTGGGCATTTTCTTCTTGCATTATTAGTTTCAAAAAAACTTATTCCAAGGCCTCAGTGTCTATCTGACAAAAATAAGTATTTGGAACTCTTGGTGTGTGTGACCCTGCTCATCAAAAGAATAGCAGTAAAGGGGACGGGGGGAAATTGGCAAAAACCCAAATAAAGAGAGAATCCTAAAAGCAGCATGAGAAAAGCAAAGTCATATAGAAGGACTCCTCTGTAGAACCATCAGCAGATTCCTTCATAGAAATTCTACTAGCCTGGAAGAGTTAAGAGGGAGGACATGCTTTGTATGTGGAAGTCCAGGCTTGATCCCTAGCATTACATGTTTACCCAAGTACCACATGCGAATGATCCCTAGCACCCTGAGCATGACACACTGCACTCTCCACAGAAAGAATTCAACATGTCCAAATAGAAGGGCAAAGTATTCCAAGTATTGAAAGGGAAAACCAAGAATATTCTCCTCAACTAGGTTGTCTCCTCACTTAGGTTGCTCTCATGTGATGGAAGACCCAGGTTTGAATCTGGCACAGCATATGGTTCCTTGAGGATCATCAGGTATGACCTCTGAGCACAAAGTCAGATGTGGCCCCAAAACAAACAAGAGGCTTTAGCTGAGAGACTGCAGGGAGAAAGGTCATCCTGGGTGGTTACCTGTGAAAGTACAGTAAACAGAAGTGGAACTGTGGAACTGTTATGCAGATTCAGTTTCTGCTTCTCTATTGAAGACTTAGGAAATTCGGTCTTGCCACAACCTGGGGGGAAAATACCCTTTACTGGGCTTTCACACAAATATAAGTCTGAAAATGTCACTCCCAGGAAATAAAATTTCTATGAAAAAAAGTATATATTTGGGAGACAGGAAATTTTTGTTCACCCTAAAAACCTTGAGAGACTTTATTGCATTTTAGAGGATAGGTTTGATTTTAGTTCTTGTTTTCCAAGGACTGGCTAGAACTATTTAATAGTTTTTTTTTAATTAATTGATTTGTTTTGAAAGTATCAATAGAAATTGATACTTTCTATTTTTTTGGAATATTGTTACACTTTTTAAAATGTCATCAGTGATTAATTTATTGGATAATTTGTATCTTTGCCCTATAAGGAATAAGAATGAATAAGGAGGGGGCTAGAGCCATAGCACAGTGGGTAGAGTGTTTGCCTTGCACGCAGTCAAACCGGGCTCAATTACCAGCATTCCTTATGGTCCCCTGAGCACCACCAAGATTAATTCCTGAGTGCAGAGCCAGGAGTAACCCCTGTGTATCGCCAGATGGGAGGCAAAAAAAAAAAAAGAATAAGGAATAAATTTCTTATCTTATATAGTATAGATCTTGCTAACTTTGCCTTTCATATGGTTTGATCTGTATTGTTTTTATTATTAGCTATTAATCATCATAAAATTTCCAAGATAACGGGGTTAAGACAGTTGCCACACAGGTGCTTGACCTTGCTCGATTACCCTGAGCACCCTCACAAATGATTCCTGAGCACACACTGGGTGTGGCCCCAAAACCAAACTAAGACAGAACATTTTTGTTATTGAGGTGGTTTAGTGCCCCTTTTTTTAATTGTTGTCACTTTCACTCTCATCCTGTTGTTCATCGATTGCCTCAAGCAGGCACCAGTAATGTCTCCTTTGTCCTAGACCTGAGATTTTAAAAAGTGTCATATTTAAGGCTCTTTTAGGGCTAGGAGAATGAGACCATCATTGTTACTGGTATTTGGCATATTGGGTATGCCACAGGGAGTTTGCCAGTCTCTGCCGTGTGGGCAGGTAACATTCGGTAGCATGCCAGGTTGTCCAAAGTAAGAATAAGATAATAAGATGTCCCGCGGCTGTGACTGCATCCTCGCGCTTATGGAGCTGGGTTTTATAGTCTCTGAGTCTTGGCCGTTGATAGGATTATGCGGCGCTGGGGGTCAGATGGTGGGTGTGAACCCTGCCTACTGGAAGATGGAAGATCTGGGTGGAGGAACAAAGGCATGCGGGTCCTGGGGCTGAGATCCCCAAGCCTGCTTGGATCGGGTCTGAGCATCCTACACAGAGATCTTCCATCTTCCAGTAGACAGGGATCACACCCACTATCCGACCCCCAGCGCTGTGTAATCCTATCAACGGCCAAGACCCAGAGACTATAAAACCCAGCTCCCGAAAGAAAACAGTGAAGAGTCTCCTGCCCCCGTGCCTGGCTGTCCTCACCGGGGCCTTTTGGAGGGGGGGCAGGTTGAGTTTCCCTCCCCGTCCTGAACAGAGCTCCAGCAGCCGAAGACCTCCAGAACCAGCCACCACCACGCTGAGATCACTCTCCACACGCATGAAGGTACTAGCAGAGGAACAAAGGCATGCGGGTCCCGGGGCTGAGATCTCCAAGCCTGCTTGGATCAGGGCTGATAAATGGTTCTTTTCCTATAATGTTTATTATAATTAAGATAATGTGTTTGCAATAGTGTTGATATTTATTGGTGCATATAGTTACTCTATGTTACCACATCAAGATGTCCAAGACATGCCCCATTACCATCTGTTCCCCCCCCCTCCACGTACTCCCCTAAATCTGGTGATGTCAGTCATCTCTGGTGTTTAGGAAAGCAATACGTGGTTATGGATAGTATTATTTAAGGCAGTATTATTTGATAACATTTTCTAGGTACTGGAGTGCAGATTAAGAACACCGGACTTCTCCCTTTCATAAACTAGCAAACAGTATTCATGGGAGTTTGTCACAGAAAGAAGCTAACTAAAGATATTTCTAATGACATAAAAAATAAATGCAGGTGGGTGTTCTGACATGAAAGAAATGGTGAAAACCAAAGTATGTAGTTAATGTGATTTTTTTAAACAAAAATTTAAACATTAATTGCACAGTTCAATAATAATAATACTCAAAATGAAAAACATAGAACTTACAGTCAGACTTTAGATAGAAAAAGCAACAGAAGTGAGGGAAATTGAAAATGGCATAGGGTAATTTTCAAAACACCTGATATTGAGGGTTATTATGACATGTCTGTGTATTCATTTTGCCACCATGTGAAATCTTTACATATTGTATGTAACTATCATATATGTATATTTACATGCAAATTGAAAAAGAAAAGTTGTGTAGAAATACTGTAACTCTCAATGGTTGATTCCAATCAGTTATGATAGTCTTTAAAACATTACAGGAACAGCTGGAATATAATGCAAGTGGTAGAGAAAAAACATTGCATGCATGGGGTCCTGGTTTTGATCCTGGTATGCTTGCTTCTGGACTGGAGTGATAGCATAGTGGGTAGGGGGTTTGTTTGCCTTGCATGTGGCCGACCTGGGTTGGATTCTTCCCTCCCTCTCTGAGAGACCAGTAAGCTACCTAGAGTATCCTGCCCACATGGCAGAGCCTGGCAAACTCCCTGTGGCGTAATTGGTATGCCAAAAACAGTAACAACAAGTCTCGCAATGGAGACGTCACTGGTGCCTGCTTGAGCAAATCGATCAACAACGGGAGGACAGTGCTACAGTGCTACACTCGCTTCTGAGTTCCATCCACCTTGAGTCCCATCCCTAGAACAAGAGTCACTGGAATAGGTATTTCTCTCTTAACCCACAGTCAGATATATTAGCTGTGAACTACTAAGAAGGAATTGAATTGTTTTAAAGATCTGATATGTGCCATGCCACTCAAACTATACATGAGATAGAAAAATACTATGTTTCTTTTCTACTAGAAATTACAACCGGAATAAAACTGAAGTCAAAGCAACAGTATTAACTACTTTTTGTATGTGCTCTGTGATTTCC
>JAOXYA010385144.1:0-17898 GCA_028565675.1 Sorex palustris
CCATAGGGTCCCCCGAGCACCGCCAGGAGTAATTCCTGAGTGCAGAGCCAGGAGGAACCCCTGAGCATCACCAGGTGGGACCCAAAAAGCAAAAAAAAAAAAAGAGAAAGAAATTTTTCCAGCATTGCTGACCTCCGACCACAAAGGTCCAGACACCTCTTAGGAAAACGGGGAGACTCCCAGGGCTTGTAAGGAAGCAGAAGTGAGAAGCAGGAGCCCCAGGACTAAGCCGGCTGGAAATGATTCTACAAATTGGTGTGTGTGTGTGTGTGTGTGTGTGTGTGTGTGTGTGTGTGTGTGTAAACCAACTTCTTGCAATCCTGCCCCCTCCCACCCCGCTGCAGCCTAAGTCGAATGAAGAGCCGGGGGACGCCCAGCAGCCGAGCCAGCCCTCCCAGCAGCCCTCCGTGCAGGCGGCCATCCCCCAGCCCCAGCTCATGCTGGCCGGGGGACAGATAACCGGGGTGAGTGCTCGCGGGCGTGTGGCGGCTCCCCTGCTCCTCAGGAACTTGCCTCGCTGTGGACAGCTCTGGGAAACCACCCGGTGCCGGGCCGGGTGCTGGTGCCCGCTCAAAGGCACGGCCACTGCGCCCATTTCAGGCTCGGCCGCCCGTGTGTTCATCACGGGGGTCGGGTACCACGGGGCTTCAGTCAGCGGCGCCCTGGCCCTCCGAGGAAACGGCATGTCACAGTGGGGAAATGCCGTTGGCGCCCAGGGAACGGATCAGCCTGTGTGGACACATTCGCCTAAGACAGCATTAAAAATCATTTCCAGTGTTAACAAGGTTTTTTTTCCTGAAATTTCCTACCGGAAATTCTATTTGGGCTTTTTGGGTCACCCTGGCAGTGCTCAGGACCAGGTGTGGGGCAGGTAGGTGGGCCACACCAGCTCCTTACCCTCTGCCCCCTCTCCCTGCAGCAGCGGGTTTGTTTGTCAGTCTTCGTGACTGCATTACTCCCGTGTTTCAGGCAGACGCTCACAGAATCCAAGTTCAGGTCAAGTTTGGGTGTTCTGTGTCTCTGCTCGGTGCGCACCTCCCTGAACCACACAGTGTGTTTCTTCTTCCTTTTCATGACGTATGTGTTAACTGTGCTTCTAGGGGGCAGCGTGGCTCTGGAGAGAGAAGACAGCAAGGAAGGCATAAGGCCAAACCCTAGTTCAGTCCCCCACCCCCCATATGCTCCCTGGAGTACTGCCAGGAGTGGTTCCTGAGCACTGCTGGGTGTAGCCCCCCAAACAAATTAGCATCAAAAAAGAGTGCAGAATTCCAGCTGTAGGCAGACATGCTTCTGCGTCCCGTTAAAAACATGTGTGATGAACAGGCATGCCTGTCCAGCAAGGGGCGCGGTTTGGGGGTGACTCGGGGCCTTGGTTCCTTCTGCACGCAGAGCTGGCCCCTTGTTGAAGTGCGCCTGACATGACTCGAGCCCTCCACGCCCTGTCAGCGGCCAGCGGGCACTGACGGTCTTAACTCAGGCGTGTCTGGGATTCGTGGCCCCGGGGATGTGCGTCCACGGTGGCCCTCGGAGTCCTTCCCGCCCCCCTCTCTGCGTAGACACGCTTGAGGCGTCCACTGACACCTCTCTCCCCTGAGACCGGCCGGAAGCAGACGGCGGGTGCTCCTGGGTCCCACCCCCGGCCTGGTGGCAGTGAGTGGCCGCAGCGGGCGTCCCGGCAGCTGGGAGCAGCTGGGCCCTGGCAGGCCTGTCCGAGGCAGCCCCGGCACTCGCCTGCCGTCCCGTTGGGCCCGTCGGCGGTGACTCTTCTGCTTACTGGTTAATGACCTTTGTGCCTGCGCCCATGGGACTCACGTCCGTGGCGAGGCCACCGTTGCGGCCCGCTGCCCGCGCGCTCCAACCGTCTGTCCATCTGTCCCGTTCTGTGCAGCTGACACTGACACCCGCACAGCAGCAGCTCCTGCTCCAGCAGGCCCAGGCCCAGGCCCAGCTGCTGGCCGCTGCCGTCCAGCAGCACTCGGCCAGCCAGCAGCACGGCGCCGCCGGCGCCACCATCTCGGCCTCCGCCGCCACGCCCATGACGCAGATCCCCCTCTCGCAGCCCATCCAGATCGCACAGGTGAGTGGCGCCGCCTGCCGTCTCTTGCCAGGGGCCGGCCGTGCGTCCTGTCCTCGGCTCACGCCAGAGGCAGGGGTGCCTTGGCCCTCCCGGGCCGCCTGCGTGGGTGGCTGTGCGGAACTTGGTCCCCTGCTCCACGCGGCCAGGGACCCCCAGGGCACAGCCCAAAGGGGAGCCTCAGGAGAGGAGAGGGGCCTGCGAGCCCTGCCTCAGGCAGTCGCTTCATCCCCGAGATGCAGAAATGCCTTCCCTTGCCGTGACAGGAACAGGTGCCCAGTGGGTCGGGCCGAGCCCTGTGGCACCGCGTCTTCTCCAGATTGTGTTCTCACTGGGGCCCTGTTCTGCATCCCTCCAAAAGCATTGTGTTGGCACCTAACACGCGAGACCAAGAGTGGTTTATTCTAAAAAACCCAGTTGACCATGAATAATAAAGACAGTTGACCATGAAGGCTCTTGAAAACATCCTGCAACACGAGGCTGATTCTGTTGCTGTGTGGTGGGGGGTCGGATTTTTTCACAGGGGTTTGTGAAACTTATGACGGTGCCTTCTTGGCGGAGTTGGATTGGATGGTGCCAGTTTTCATAAATCATTAGGCATCTTCTGATAGATTGACACAAACTCAGATACAGCCATCTCTGCTTTCAGTCCACACGCTCTTTTCCTCATTTGATCTTTAAGACAACGTGTGTGTGTGTGTACACAGCCGACACTGTTTGTCCTGAGGGACTTTAAATCATGGCAGGAAACTAGGCTGCATGTATGTCAACACAGCACGGTGTCCCCCGTGAGGGTTTACACACAAACACGGGGACACACACACTTACATACGGACACACACCTGGACATACACGCACACGTTCACACACATATACATCAACACACGTACATACACATAGACACACACACGCACGTACACACGAACATGTACATCCATACATATGACACACACATATGGACACACACGCGCGCGCAGTGTTCGTGTGCCAGAACAGCCCCTGGGAAGGAGGCGGGAGTGTAAGCTTCGGACTCCTCTTTACCAGGTGGGACGGGACCCGTTTCCCGGGGCTGCGTGTGATGTGGTCCGTGCTCCCCAATCAGTGCTCCCTGTTTCCTTCTGCCCTTCCAGGACCTGCAACAGCTGCAGCAGCTACAGCAGCAGAACCTGAACCTGCAGCAGTTCGTGCTGGTGCACCCGACGGCCAGCCTGCAGCCGGCGCAGTTCATCATCTCCCAGACGCCCCAGGGCCAGCAGGGTGAGCCGGGAGGGAAGGGGGGAAGGAAAGGGGTTCGCTCCACTGCACCCGCCTACCCCGCGGGCACCCGTGAGTGGCCACAGGGAGGAACCGAGTTGGGCTGCCGGGTTGGTGTTTCCCTGGGACGCCCTCAGAGTGGGCCGAGCACTGCAGCACGTGCTCCCGTGAGCATTGGTCTTCCCTCAGTGTCCGGGGACAGGGGTAGGAATTGCCTGTCCTGTGCGTCCCAGAGGAGCAGTCCAAGGCCCCCTGGTGTTGGGTGCTGCCTGATTTCTGTGCCCGTCAGGATGGGGGTCTGTCTGTCTATAAGGCCATCTCAGCACGGGTGGGGTGGGGTGGGGGGGTCTGTAAGGGCATCTCAGAACACAGGCAGTTGCCCCAGCGCCAGCGCTGAGTTCTTCTGCTTTCTGTCGCTGTGTATTCTAGAACTCTTTCCTGAATCTGCCTCTTAAAGAATTGCTGCTTTGCTTTCTTTTTTTGTTTTTTGGGTTTGGGGCCCCACCGGCGATGCTCAGAGGTTCCTCCTGGCTCTGAGCTCAGGGATCACTCCTGGCGGTCCTCGGGAGATGGCACCGGATGCCCGGGATCAAACCTGAGTCGCTCACGTACAAGGCGAGCGCCTTCCCCACTCACTGTCACTCCGGCCCCGCTATCTTTCTTAAACTAGATAGTTGTCCGGCACTGGGGGTAGGCTCTGGGCCCGGACGTTGGAGTCAATCTGCAGTGCCAAGAGGACCTCTAACGTGTCCACTGCAACCCGTTGTGTCTGAGGGCCGGTGAGATCCCGTCGGAGCAGCTGGGAATTCTCGCTAACGTGTCTGCCGTGGCCCCCGTTGTGTCTTCCAGGTCTCCTGCAAGCGCAGAATCTTCTAACGCAACTACCTCAGCAAAGCCAAGCCAACCTCCTGCAGTCCCAGCCGAGCATCACCCTCACCTCCCAGGTCCGCCTCCCGGGGCTGCGGTTGGTTAGGGCGCAGCCCAGAGCCCCCCTCCACTCGGGTGACTTGCAGAGCTCATGGCGCAGCCGCGCAGTGGGCGTAGCTGCAGCGAACAGCGTTCCCCACGTCCCGAGACGCTCCTCCAGAACCGCATGCCCTGGAGACGGGCTCTCGCTACTGCCCTCCCCTCCCCCCCCAGAGTTGGCGGTGGGAACCACCACTTGAACTCGAGACTTGGGTCCCCGTGAAAACCCTCTGCCCGCCTCAGAAACGCCTCGCCACCATCTCCCGACCTGGAGGCGCTGTGGCCTCCCCACCCCACCCCCGGGGCCTCCACTTCCCCCATCTGTGACTCTACAGGGGTGAAGTGGTCGATCCTGACTCATCCCCCGGCCCCCTCTGACCCTTTTGTCTCTAGTTAGCACTTAATATGACACGTGCCCAGCCATCTGCTGGCCACAAAGAGGCTTCCGTCTAGGGCTCCACTGTCTGCTGAGAGGCCCCCAGCACTGTAAGGGCTGAGCACTGCCCCGAGAGCAGCAGCAGGGCAGGACTGTCCACTGGGTGCTCCAGATGGTCCAGTGGGGCAGCAGAACTCCAGCACTGGCTTTGCACGTGAGCCCCTCGGTGGCGTGTCCACTGCCACAGACAGGGGCTAGAGGGATAATAGCTTGGCGGGGAGGACGGTTGCCTGGCACGTGGCCCACCCGGGTTCGATCCCCGGCATGCCAGAGGGTCTCCCGTGCCAGGAGTAACCCCTGAGCATGGCTGGGTGTGGCCCAGACGTCACCAACAAAGACAAAAAGAATCAGCCGCCATGGAGATGGAAAGAGATAAAATCTGACTGTGGGAGGAACACCTGGGTCCTCCCAAGAAAAGTTTGTCTTCGAGAGAGCAGGAAACTTCCGGAAGTGGGGTGTGTTTTAGGGCAGCCTCCCTCCCAGTGAGGGGTCTATTCCTTGGGGTTCCCCAACCATCAGACTCATTGTGATGTTGAGTCTGGCAGCCGTAGTCCCAGAACGCATGTCGTGTGCTTTGGTATCGGAGACAAGACGGTGAGCAGAGCAGATGCCCTAGGATGGGGAAGGGGACAAGTGGGGCGTTATGATCTCTTTGGGCGTTTCTGCAATCAGAAGCAGAAACACCCTCGATCAGTCCCTCTGGGTCCTAACAGCATAGGCATAGTCTGTGGCATGCGCCCCTGGTGACAGAGGGTTTGGAACTGTCCCCCGTCGGCCACAGTGCCCAGATCCCACCTCTGCTCTCCTCACCGACTCGTTTACTTCCGCAGCCGTGAATGCTCCAGAGCTGAGCTGAGCGTTCCTTGACACGGTGCTGGCACAAGCTTGCCATCATCCTAATTCTGTGCGTGTGTGTGTGTGTCTGTGGTTCTGTTCCCGCGCCAGCAGCCAGCAACCCCTACACGCACTATAGCAGCAACCCCAATCCAGACGCTTCCACAGAGCCAGTCGACACCAAAGCGTATTGATACCCCCAGCCTGGAGGAGCCCAGTGACCTGGAGGAGCTGGAGCAGTTTGCCAAGACCTTCAAACAGAGACGGATCAAGCTCGGATTCACTCAGGTAAGATGGAGCCACCGCCACAGAGCCTGGCGGTCTCCTCCACTGCACTCCCAGGGCTCTCAGGTGTGGGTTCGCGTTTCCTGCTCCCGGGTGGCGTGATCAAGTGAGACTCTGGCACGGGGACCCTGTTGCTGATCTGTGGTGTACCGTTAGACGGAAGCTGTTGGATTTTTCCAGGGACAGACCTCTGAGATTAGTCATCCCAGGGAGTGGTAGGGGTTAGTTTTGCTTTGTAGTAGTTGAGATGGTCACGTAGTGTTCAGGGATGATACTGAGGTACAAAGGGATCGCACCATTCCCCCCCAAAATGTCTTTGACTGTCCTTGACTCTGTGTCCCCTCCACCTGTCCCCTACCCAGAGGAGAACTGGAACAGTTATTTGGAGGGTTGATGCCACTGCACAGACCCTTATTACCTCAGTCTTAGCTACGTGGGTGGGTGTCAGTGAGGGGTCAGCAGGGCGTCACCCAGGCTGAGAGGGGAAAGAGGCGTTGAAAAACAGGCTTTAGAGAAGGGGAGGGCAGACGGGGCGCGCACCTAAGCTGAAACTAGTCAAGTAAGAGCCTGTCACTGATGAAAAATCCAAGCTGATTTTTTAAAATGGCACCTAGCAGAGGGCTTTGAAAGTGGAATTTAATGGCCTAACAGGTGTCAAGTACAGAGAATTTTGGTTCCCAGCCCCCCCCCCCCCACTGGGTCTGTGACTGCCCTGTCACAGGTAATACTTTGAGAACTGGGGAGGAAATGTCTCTGTAAAGGGATCTAATATCATTAGGTGGACAGAATTCTGAGGCGTACGTTACACTGGATGTGTTTATGAAATCAGGAAAAGCGTGTTTTCTTTGAAGAAAATATCATTATTGCTTGAAATTTAAACCACTGCGTAAATACTTTCCTGACGGTTTTCTGTGGCGAGGCCTATGTCATACTACAGCCAGGACACTGTGTGCGTGCAGGTGTGTATGAGTGTGTGTATGCATGAGTGTGTGTATGCATGAGTGGTGAATGAGTATGTGTGTGCAGGTGTATGTGTGTGTATGAATGTGTGCGTAAGTATATACATGAGTACATGTGTGTATGTGTGCATGAGTTTGTATATGCATGTGTGTATATGTGCATGTGTATAGTGTCTGTATGCTTGTGAGTATACGTGTGTGAATGAGTGCATACATGAGTGCATGAGTGTATATGCGTGTGTACACATGTGTGAGTGTACATATGTGTGAATGTGTATATATGCATGAGTGCGTGTGAGTGCATGTATGTATATGTATATGAGTGTATATGCATGAGTGTATGTATATGTGTGTCTGTGTGTGCATGAGTGTAAGTGTATGAATAAGAGTGTGTGTTAGTTGTGTAATAGAGACATTTATTCCTCAAACTAATTTTATACTAAAACATAAGACGTTTTTTAAATAGATATAACTTTAGATAAAATGTAATAATATTTGTGTAGCTTGGTTTGCAAAAGAACAAATAACAGTGGGAAAGATCTGTCCCATCTGAAGCACCCAAGTGATCAGGCATATGTTTTGAAAAGAAAACTCCAGACGAGACGGGATGGACAGGGAGGATTTAGCTGACAGGCTTAAAGAAACGCGCAGTTGGCATTTAGCATCGCTGCAGCTTTGAACACAGTCACTCAGCACTTTCTTTGCTTCCCTGGCCTCGGTGCCAAGAACATTAAGGCTTTTTCGACTCTTAACTCTTGCCCAAGTAGTGGTTTAGCCTTTCTGTGGCATTTTCCCGGCATGTGGCTAGTGGCCACTCTCTCCACCGCCCCCAGGAACTGCTCTGTTTGCTTGAGGATTTAGGCAGCTGCTCCACCTCATGCAGTGACCACGATGTAGCCCTGCCACCTTTACACAAGTGGCACCTGGTACCAACTAAGGACAGCAGCCCTTGTGGGTTTGGGATTGTTTTGTTTGGGGCCACACCTGGCAGTGCTCGGAGCCAGCTCCCGGCTCTGAGCTTGGGGATCACTCTTTGTGGGCTCAGGGCCCCTGTGGGGTGTCAGGGATCCATCCCGGATCTGTCTACTGCAAGGTCAGCAACGCCCACTGCTCGCATGTAGCTGCGGGTGGCTGTTAGACCCCCCTCATTTATACAGAGGCACAGGAAGGGACATTTGGGAAAGCTAGACCTTATGGTATGTGTTGAAACAGAAAGAAGCCCCGTTCTCTGCGTGAGTAAAGGTTCCTGCATGTCTTACTCAGCAGCGGTTTCTAATCACATCATCGGTTATTAAGGAATTGCAAAACATGTCATTTACTAATTAGAAGGCATGCCGAAATAGGACACTGCCATCACATGTGGTATGTTCAGGATTTCCACATGCCAAGCTTCGTTCCTTTGGCTCCTTCTGAACGAGTATCAAAAGGATACAATAAATTCCAGATTATATGCGAGTTAACTGCTCCGACCATTTGCTTTTATGAGGCGAACCCAAGATGGTTGTAAGAGCGTCGCTACCACCTGCCAGCAAGGAGACTCTCCTCCCACCCCTCACTCTAGCCCCTCTGGGAAACACGGCTCCGGGTAAACTGAGGATAGGTGTCCTCGGCCTTGCTGTCCCCTGGCTTCCACGGTTCTCCTCTGTCCAGCCGTTTCCCAGTGAGAAGAAGGGGCTTTAAAGGACCCCCCCTTTCTCTGGCCCCCACATCATGCAGGTGCTGGACAACGTGCGGGATGCGGGAATCGAGAGACGGGCCCGGAGCGTTGGGATAATTCCCATTCAAAGCGCTGTTCCCGGGTCCCTGGGAGTTGGTCTCGGGCGAATTGGCGCTTCGGATGAGAAACGTCGCCCTCCTACAGCCCTGCCACCAACCTAATTGGAATGAGAGGGCGAATCATTCCGGCTCCCCTAACTATTCAGATCGGCTTTTACTGCTCTTAACAAGGGACGGTTGGGCTGGAAGAAAAGCGGCGTATACATTTCAAAGGGCCCAGGCAGTGGAGAAAGACATCTTTTGTGGAATATTCAGGGAGGCATTGTTCTACTGCTATGAGGTTAGCAACTTTCCACCACCAGGAAGGTTTGCCTAAATGGGTCAGACCTCTCTGCTGTGAATTTCTTTCTCTATAATGGTTACAGAAGTCATCTTTTAGAATACCTGTTTTTTTGTTACCAACTTTGAAAGCCAAACTAAGGAGGGAAAATAGATTTTTCGCTGCTTCTAAAAATACTTGACAGGAAACAAAAAGAAAGGGCCTGGGACTCATTTCTGAATTTTCAGGTGATTTTTACGGGACGTTGGGCTTGTTCAGAAATCCCCGCAGTGATTGTAGGAGTCCCACCTACCAGTCCTGAAGGTGATACAAGAAAACTGAGGCTTTGATGGGTGTCACTTGAGGGGTCTGTATCCGCGCTGTCCTCTGTGACTTAGTGAAAATAACTGAGATCTGAATTATGCCACGAGGCAGCAAGAAGCCATTCGAACCAGAGAGAACACACGGAGTTTGAAGGTTGCATGAGCCAGGTTAACACTCAGTCCTTGGTGGGCCGCTGGGCGGCGGGGGTGGGTCTCGTGGGCCCAGGAGGTGGCATGTGTGTGACCGGAAGCCCTTTGCTCTCCCGCCTCCCCTCTCTCTGCTCTGTATCCCGCGCAGGGCGATGTCGGGCTCGCTATGGGGAAACTGTACGGAAACGACTTCAGCCAGACCACCATCTCCCGCTTCGAAGCCTTGAACCTCAGCTTTAAGAACATGTGCAAGTTAAAGCCGCTTTTGGAGAAGTGGCTGAATGATGCAGGTGGGTGGGTGGAGAGATGTCCTGGGAACTGCACAGGGCGTGAAGGCGGTGGGGAGCCGAGGGGGTCAGTCAGCGACCGTGCGTGCATTCGGGCTTCTATTTCCTGTGCCGTCTCGGGAGGACCAATATGCATCGAGGCTGACGAGAGAGCTGGCCCCTTCCACGGTCCCAGGATGTCATGTGCACAGTCGGTGGCACCTTCTAGCCTTAGCATGTTTCTTTTTCTTTTTTGCTTTTTGGGCCATACCCCTCTGGGATGCTGGGAATCAAACCCAGGTCAGCCGCGTGCGTGCAAGGCAAATGCCCTACCCGCTGTGCTATAGCTCCAGCCCCACTCTGCGTGTTTCTTCTGAGTCAGGGTGTCTGGGCAGCCAAAGGATGTTAATGAAGCCTCGAGTGTTAAGTTAAATGTGGAAAAATACGTTGGTTGAATCACCAACTGAATCGTGAATTACCACATAGCTGTTCCCGGTATTATTTCTGCTTTTTTGTTGTTTGTTTTGGGGTCACACCCGGCGATGCTCAGGGCTGACTCCTGGCTCTGCACTCAGAGATCACTCCTGGCGGTGCTCAGGGGACCCTATGGGATGCCAGGGATTGAACCCGAGTCAGTCCCTGCAAGGCCAACGCCCTCCCTGCCGTCCTATCACTGTGACCCCATAAAGCCATTTGCTTTTTGGGTCACACCTGGCGATGCTCAGGGGTTCCTCCTGGCTCTGCATTCAGGGGTCACTCCTGGCGGTGCTGGGGAACCCTGTGGGGTGCCCAGGATTGAACCCAGGTTGGCCGAGTACAAGGCAAACGCCCTCCTGTCTGCTGTCACTCTGGCCTCTTATTTCTGCTTTTGATATTAAACATGACCACTTACGGGGCTGGAGTGATAGCACAGCAGGGAGGACATTTGCCTTGCATGCAGCCAACCCGGGTTCGATTCCCAGCATCCCATATAGTCCCCCGAGCACCGCCAGGAGTAATCCCTGTGCATCGCTGGGTGTGACCCAAAAAGCCACCCCCCAAAAAATATATATAAATAAAAATAAAAATGACCAGGTACTTCATGCATGAAAACCTGAGCTGCTCGTCCTAGCATCTGTGCTGTGTGCTAAGGCTATCCTCTAGGAAAAGGGGCTGACCGTGGGGCTGGCCGGACTGGCTTGGCCATCAGTGTGGTTCTGTCTCTGGGCTGGCCCCGGCTTCTCTCACTGCCCAGAACCCCCTGACCCAGGGCTGCTGAGGGGGAGGGGGGACCCTAGCTCACCCCATTAGATGAGAGGTCACGTGCAAAGTAGCTTTTAAATATTTGGTAATTTCCCCCAAACTCGTAAGTGAGCAAACCCGTCAGAACGGAGGTGAGCACTGTCGCTCCCTCCCGGGCGCGGGTCCACGCCCCCCGCTGAGCTGTTGCTCTCTCCTCACAGAGAACCTCTCCTCCGACTCGACCGTCTCCAGCCCGAGTGCCCTGAACTCCCCAGGCCAGGGCATCGAGGGCTTGAACCGAAGGAGGAAGAAACGCACCAGCATAGAGACCAACATCCGCGTGGCCTTAGAGAAGAGTTTCGAGGAGGTCTGTGACGCTCGCCTGGGCGGGGGGCGCAGGGGGTTGGCACCGCAGACCGCTGCCTTTCTGGTCATGGGGGACGTGGGCAGAGCCCCACGGAGGCTGTGCCCCCCCCACCACCACCACGGACACTTGCGTCCAGGCTCTGGGTCAGCTATGGCATGGGCGTCAGGCCGGCAGACGTGGGGCCAGTTGCTCTGCCCCAGGGGCTACCAACTGGATCTCCCGTGGGCTGCCCAGAGCACTGTGAAGAGAGTTCAGAAGCAGCGTGCCTTGTTCACGCGCCCAGGGGCTCCCAAGGGCGCTGAGGTGTGTGTGCGCGTAGGGGGCACGGAGGGCCGAAGCTGCCCCCTGCGATCCAGGGATGGCGGCGGGTTTGATGCACCCACCTCGTCCCCGAGCCCCTTCAGGAGTGACCTTGAGCATAGCTGGGGTGGCTCCAAAAATCAAATCAAATCCCTTCCAGTGTGCACTGGTCCGGGGAGGGGGTGGGGGGGGGTGCTGTGGGCCCAGTCCAGCCCTGCCGTGAGCCGCCCAGCTCTCTAGAAAAGTCCCTGAATCCCTCCTAATTCAGAACGTTTTCTTGAGAATTTTATTCTATTTAAAGTTAAGAGGACTGAAAATGGAAAGATCAAGACTATCTGAGAGCCGTGAGATAGCCCAAGGGTGGATGCCTGCCTCACGGGGGCCAGCCTCAGTGCAATCCCCGGCACCCCCAAGCCCCATCGGGAGTTCACCCTGAGCACCGCCAAGTGAGGCCCCCAAAAAAGCTGCAAAAAGAAAACTGCTTCAGTTGCATTAACATGAGCTTGATCCTCTCCATTTGCAAGGTTATACCTGTGGTTCCGGAAGTTTCTCCAAAAGTTGATTCCCCCCCCCCTTTGGGTCCCACCTGGCAGTGCTCAGGGGTTCCTCCTGACTCTGCACTCAGAACTTCCTCCCTGGCGGGGATGCCAGGGGTCGAACCTGGATCTGCTGCGTGCAAGGCAAACGCCCTCCCCGCTGTCCCATTGCTCCGACCCCCAAAGATGGTTCCCCCCTCCCCCTCAGAACCAAAAGCCTACCTCGGAGGAGATCACCATGATCGCCGAGCAGCTCAACATGGAGAAGGAGGTGATTCGGGTTTGGTTCTGCAACCGCCGCCAGAAAGAGAAAAGAATCAACCCGCCGGGAGGCGGCGCCAGCAGCTCCCCCATCAAGGCCGTTTTCCCCGGCCCCACCCCGCTGGTGAGCACAGGCCCGGGGACCCTTGTCTCTTGGGGCTCCTGCTCTCTGTATGTCCCCACTGTCTCGTTCCTGTGTGGCCGTGGTCCCCAAATCTCCTGTGGTCCGTCCAAGGATGTGCTGGTCCCCTTTTAAAGCAGACGATTCTTACTTACACTTCTCTCGCCGCAGCCTCCTCCTTCCTCTGGGGGCTTTGTGGGGTCCCTGGGGGCTACACTCGCTGCTGGCGACATTCTACCTTTGAGTCGTGGTGGGAACGAAAGTCCAGTTGATCGAGTTTAATGCACCCACGGCCCGTGGCAGAAAATTCCCAGTGGCCCGCGGCCTGCGGCTTGCGCTGGACGCCAGCTGAGTCTTGGCTCACACACGGGCTCCATAGCTGACCTTGCACGGTCACTACTGGGTCATGGTAATGTCCCTGGACGGGGTGGCCACCAGGCCTGTCGGCTGGTTGAAATGTGATACTGCCAGCAGCGGCCAGATGACCCCAGGGGTCATTTCCTTGTGTATTTGTTCAGGACTTGTATCTTACTGAGTTAGAGTGTGTCAGTACCACGGAAGCATGGGCATTGATTTTGATATATATGTATTTTTTTTATGTTGCAAGGCCTTTTTTTTTTTATTTTTTGGGTCATACCCAGCAATGCATAGGGGTTCCTCCTGGCTATGCACTGAGGAATTACTCCTGGCGGTGCTTACGGGACCCTCTGGGATTCTGGCAATCGAGCCCAGGTCGGCCGCGTGCAAGGCAAACGCACTATCCGCTGTGCTATCACTCCTCATGGGAGTGATATCAGAGAGGCCTTTTCTATCAGAGAGAAACCTTCTGTTTGCATGCAGCCTTTCCATTTATGTTTCAACTTCGTAGATTCTGAGATCTAGAGAATCATATAAAATGGCATCCTCTCGGGGCCCCAGTGACCGCACAGCGGGGAGGGTGTCTGCCTTGCACGCAGCCAACTCGCATTCGATCCCCAATACCCCAGAGAGTCCCGCAAGCACCACGAGGAGTGATTCCTGCACGCAGAACCAGGAGTCAGCCCTGAGCGTCGCTGGGTGTGACCCCCCAAAAGAGCAACAAAAAAGTTTGCTTCCTCTTGGGCATCTTCGGGTCTGCCTGAGGTTTTCGAGCGAATCTGCCTCTGGACCCAGAAGGTGCCCGTGACTCTGGAGCTCGGACGCCTATTCCCTCTCTGGCCTGCAGGTGGCGACCACGCCCAGCCTCGTGGCGAGCAGCACAGCCAGCACCCTCACCGTGAACCCCGTGCTCCCCCTGACCAGCCCCACCGCCGTCACCAACCTCTCCGTCACAGGTGAGCGCCGCTGGGACCCACGCTGGTGTGCGGGAGGAGCTTTTTAAGGGGCGTCTGATTCCGTTTCTTGGGCGCCCCAAGTCCAGGGGCCCTGTTCCAGGCCCAGACCGGGCTGCTGTCAGTTACACCTGGGGTTGCAAACGTTTGCTGTTCTCACAGCAAAACAAAGAGTGTAGACACGCTGCCTCTGGAAGGCCTCTCGGACAGTGTCCCTTTGCACTTCATGCCGGCTCTGAGGAGAGTGAGCAGTCACAGTTCACTGTCGCGCTCTGCTTCCGAGAGCTGATTCAGTATAGATCGCCTCCTTTTGTGTGTGCAGTTTGTTATCAACAATTATTTTAGGAAAATAGGTCATTTTCCCCCCCTTGTCGTTCTTGGCTCGTGCGCTTTCTACGTGGAGAACCCGGAAGTGGGGCCCAAGGGATACTATAGAGCAGGGAGGACACTTGCCTCACAGGGGATCAGACCCGCGTTCCATCCGTGGCATCCCGAACGGTTCCCCGAGCCCACCGGGAGTGACCCTGCCCTGAGCACTGCCGGGTGTGGCCCAAAAACAAAAATCCCACAAAGAGCAGGGGGTCTCTGGACAGGAGCTGGGGGGTCTCTGGACGGGAGTGAGGTTGTCTGGGCAAGAGAGCGAGGGTCTCAGGGCGGGAGTGGGGGGGATCCCCGGGCGGGAGCGGGGGTCTCTGCTCCGCCTCCCGGAGCCGTTGGCTGCGCCCGCACTTTGGGCAGCTGCGGTCCACCCCCCTCGGGGCTGCCCTTGGGCTCTGCCCGGGTGTTTGCCCGGTGCGCTCGGAGGGCGCCCGGGATGGTCACGCCGCCGCCGCCGCCCCCTCCGCAGGCACGACGGACGCCGCCTCCACCAACTCGGCCACCGTGATCTCCACGGCGCCCCCCGCCCCCGCCCCCGCCGCCGCAGGGGATCTGGGTGGAAGAGGCCCCAGTCCCAATCCGAATGTAACCTGCCCACACGGACAGGACACCTGGGTTCCTCTGCCAGTTCCTTCATGCGTGAGGCTCGTCTGAACTGCTTGTCTACTCCTGAAATTCCTTTCTCTGAGGTGAGAGTTGTAAGGTCCCTTGGGACCCCGAGGGAGATTCCAGAGTTAAAACTCTACTAAGTAGTAACTCTCCCTTTCCTGCCTCCTCCCTAGTAGAGCCTTAGCTGTGAAGCCCTTCCTTATTGGGACTTAAATTCTGAAACCATTTGTTGACTCTTCCCTGCTGGGGTGTAAATTCGGAGACCTTTTGTTGGCCCTTCCTTATCAGTTACCTCTGTTAGGAACTTTCCCCTTATCCGCTTCCACCAAATCAAAGGGAGCCAGGTGATAACCAAATGTTCAGTTACCAGATGCCCACTAGCCACAATGCCTATGTATGTAAATGCTGATCTTTGCATCTATAGGCTAAGGAGTGATGAACTTTTTTTTTTTTGTGCTTTTTGGGTCACACCCAGCAATGCTCAGGGGTCTTTCCTGGCTCTGCACTCAGGAATCACTCCTGGCGGTGCTCAGGGAACCATATAGGATGCCGGGGGTCGAACCCAGGTTGGTCACGTGCAAGGCAAACGCCCTACCCGCTGTGCTATCGCTCCAGCCCCAGGAGTGATGTACTTTTAAATGGATTGGTTAAGAAAGTATATGTTGTTACAAATCTATTGGCTATGAAAAGCGCGGGCTTTGCTGTAACGGCCAGTGAAGGCCTATATAAGATCCCCTTTGAAGAAGTTCGGGGTCTTACCTCACCTATCTGACCTGCATGGTGGCTTGACCCTGGCTAGCCAGTCTTACAATAGACCTTGCTTGCTGTTTGCAGTCTCTGGAGTCTCTTTGTCGTTAAAGGGAGATCACGATCCGCGTCCTAACAGAGTAACCCTGGGGCCCATAACCCTGGGTCCCAGAGTAACCCTGGAGAAAGTGATAATCTTTCTCCTCCCCGCTTCACAAAAGTCACCCACGGGGCCCACAACATACATGCATGCACCCACACATCCATGCGTGTGTCCACACACCATGCATGCGCCCACACATCCATGCAGGCACACCCACTCAGAATCACTGGCGTGCATGTGTCTGTTGATCGATCTCTCTTAGACACTGGAGAACTTGGAATCTGCCCACACTCAACCCCCACATCCATCTAAATATAGCCAGGACAGCCAAAGCCCCAGTTCGGTTGAAGAGTTGCCAAACTCCGACCAGATGTCTGTTTTGGTAAATAAGGGCTGGTCGGACAGCCAGGCTCATTCCTTTCTCCAGTGTTTATGGCAGCTTTTCTGCTGAGTAGGCTAGTGACCGAACCCACAGATTAAGTCAGAACTATCTAGTAGCTGGTTGTTTACAGAAAAAAAAAAAGTTTGCAGGCATCGGGTTTAATCCTTTCTCTCCACATGATTGTAGTAACAACCGATAACAAAGCAGAGTGGCTAGATTTAGCAACTAAAAATACAGAGCAGAGATCAGACAAAGGTTAGGATTCTTGCTTGGCGAGAGCAATTGAGGCTGCAAATTCTGCACCAGTAAGGACAGTCCCTGTGCACCGCCAGGTAGGGCCCGCAAACCAAACGGAACCAAACAAAAATATAGGACACTTGGATAAATAGTGAATTTCCAATCAAAGCCACTGTTTGTTGGCTCTAGAAGAAGAATGGCCCAGAGTGGACTTGAGATTCAGTGATGGAGTTTGGTTCCCAGCACTGTAAAGAGAAATAAATAAATAAATAAACAAACAAACAAACAAAAAGGAAAAAGACTATACCTGGGATACTGTAACAAGAAGTTGCACAAGGGGATAGACCATAGCACAGTGGGGAGGGCGTTTGCCTTGCATGGGGCCGACCTGGGTTCGATCCCCGGCATCTCATAGGACCCCTGAGCACTGTCAGGGGTGATTCCTGAGTGCAGAGCCAGGAGTAACCCGGGAGCATCATTGGGTGTGACCCCAAAGGCCCCACCCCCCGAGAAAAAAAGTTCCACAGGGCCTTGATTGTTCCCTCAAATCTGCTAATTTACTTGAAACTTTGTGGGGTTTTTGTTTGTTTGTTTGTTTGTAGGGGAGGGTCTGGGTCAGACCCAGAGGTGCTTCCAGGCTACTCCTGGTTGTTCTCAGGGGACCATATGCTGGATCAAACCAGGATTGGCCAAGTGCAAGGCACATGCACCTAAACCACTGTTCCTTCTCTCCGGCCTCCCACTTTGATAAACAAGGAAGTTAGAGGTAGAGGGAAGGGCTCTGGGGATGTTTTATTTTTTAATTCTGTTTTTGGGGGTGTTGTGGCCTTCACCCAGGAGTGGTTAAGGGCTGTTTCTGCCGGTGCTCAGGAGACCGTGCAGAGCTTCGGGGGCCATGTGGTACCGGGGGATTAGACCTGGGGTCCCGCAAGCAGACCAAGCCAAGTGGCTGAACCTGCTGAGCTATGTCTCTGGCTCCAGACTTGCTTTCCTTCTTTGTTTCTGGGGACAGTCCTGCTGGTGCCCAGGCCTTACTCCTGGCTCTGCACTCAGGAATCACTCCTGGCGGTGCTCGGGGACTATATGGGATGCCGGAGATCGGACCTAAGTCGGCCCTGTGCAAGGCGAGCGTCTGAGCCGCTGTACTTCCGCTCTGGACCCTGTTCACTTTATTTTTGGAGTGGTGCAAGGAATCGAACCCAGGTCCTCACACATCCAAGGCTCGCACTCTGCCGCTTCCTGAAGTCACATTCCCAGCCCCTAATTGATCAGGTTCCAGGCTCCTGATTTTAATTCCTGAGAGGTGCAGAAACAGTGACTTTTTTTTCTCAAGGTGTGGGGAATCAGGGGAGAGGGAAGAGGGGGTGACCTCCCCCAAGCAAGGCATGTGCTCCAGCTTTCTGTGCGCTCTCACCCCCTTCAGCAGATAGAGGCTGGATGATAGTTAAATGCAGTTAAATCAATGCCTAGTTCTTGCTGCCTCTGGACACCCGGGGTTCAGAGCTTGACCCAGTCACTGACCCACTAATCCCCCTGGAAGAAAGTCACTTATCCACTAAACCCTCTGGGAGAAAGTCACTGACCCACTAAACCCTCTGACCAGTCTGCCCAGAGCTTTGGGTCTGCAATTGTAAGATGCAATTGTAAGGGGCTGGAGTTGATAGTATAGCGGGGAGGGCGTTTGCCTTGCACGCAGCCAACATGGCCGACCCGAGTTCGATTCCTCCGCCCCTCTCGGAGAGCC
>JAOXYA010385340.1:0-32863 GCA_028565675.1 Sorex palustris
AACTGAAGCGACCCCTCTCCTCCTTTCAATCAGCAGCAGCACAGCAGGCACAGCACAATGCCAGGGCCTGGGGCTCACTATGGGGGAAGCCGAGTCACTGTGGGGGAAGCTGAGTCACTGCAGGGGAAGCTGAATCACTGCGGGGGGGGGGGAGCTGAGTCATGGTGGGAGAAGCTGAGTCACTGCGGGGGAAGTTGAGTCACTGTGGGGGAAGTTGAGTCACTGTGGAGGATGCTGAGTCACTGCGGGGGAAGCCTAGGAGCTGCTGGCAGGCTTCAGCCTCCCTGAATCTGGACTCGTGGCCTAGAGCCATGACAGCCCACAGGTCCCCGAGGGCAGTTTCCTGCCATCCAGCGTGTGAGCTCACGGCCAAAGTCTGGTTCCAGGGACCTGAGATTCCTCCCATTCCCGTTTCTAAGTTCCGACAGGCCTCCTGGCCTTAGAGATCTGGAAGCATCCCCAGCTCCCGTCTTCTCCTGGCAAAGAGCCGGGCACAGGTTTGGGCTGGACAGTCCCACAGGGAGCTCAGGGTCACGCAGAGACACGAAAACAGGCCACGCCGAGGACGCAGCCGCAAGAACTGCTGGGAACACGAGCAGCCGCCAAGCCCAGTGCACGACAGAAACGCTCGGGCCCGGAGGGCACCCTGCACTCCTATGTTCATCACAGCACTGTTCACAGTAGCCGGAATCTGGAAAGAACCCAAGTGCCCGAGAACAGACGACTGGGTAAAGAAACTAGGCACGTCGACACAATGGAATACTACGCAGCGGTTAGAAGAACTGAAGCCATGACACTCGCTGGTACATGAATGGACGTGGAGAGTGTCACGCTGAGTGAAGTGACTCAGAGGCGATGGATGGACATAGAACGATTGCACTCACTTGAGCGTATAAAGAAGAAGAGAGAATAATACCCAGAGATAACAGAACTGAAGCCAGGAGGACTGGCGCTTAGTTCCACAGTGCGGGCAGGACAGCGAGGTCACAGAAGTGGCCACTGTGACAGTGAGAGTGGGAAGTGGTCACTGGACAAGAACTGGGAGCAGAAAGGAGGTCGAGTGAAATGCCTGAGACCTTTCAGTAATGGCACCGCAAAGCACAAGCTCTGAAAGGAAGAAAGAAGCGCACGTGTCATAACGGCTGGGGGCAGGAAAGAATCTGAGGCTCTGGCGAGTTGTGGGCACCATGAAGGGAGGGGCGCTCCGACGTCATGCAAGAAAAACTCGACCGTGGGCAACGCTGCAACTTTATGTCTCTGAGTGATTCAATACATTAGCATGTCCTCCCATTTATCGATTTGCTCGAGCGGGCACCAGTGACGTCTCCATTGTGAGACTTGTTGTTATTGTGTTTGGCATATCGAATACGCCACAGGGAGCTTGTCGTGCGGGCAAGATACTCTTGGTAGCTTGCCGGGCTCTCCGAGAGGGACGGAGGAATCCAACCCAGGTCGTCCGCATGCAAGGCAAACGCCCTACCCACTGTGCTATCAACTCCAGCCCTGCTATAGCAGCAACCTCGATTCAATACACTAAAAAAATCAACTTCTAAAAACAAAAACACAGGGCAGTCACAGCCTCTCTGACAGAGGGGGGGGGGCTCTATCAGTCTCTTGGAGCCATTCTCCAGGAGAGAGAGATCCAGCAGACCCCAGGCCAGACTGTGGCATCAACACTCACGCCAAGTGGAGACCATAGACCCTCTCCCATTAAAAAAATGGCTATTCTGCAAGAAAGTCACATAAGACCCTCGTGCCAGAGACTGTCTCAGGGAGTCCTTGATGGAGAGAAACCACCAACCTGTTCTTCTGCTCCCAGAGAGCCTCTGACTGTGGCCACTGCAATATGTACATTTCCACAGGCACGCGGCCTCCGGTGGCGTTTATTCGGCTGGAAATAAGTGAGAAGCAGTGATCCACACCCCAAGGTGGTTTTCATTCTTTCAGGAAAGTTCCTTTAAGTGGAGCCAAAGAGGGAGCTGGGGTGGAGATGCTGCCTCATGAGGCCCCCCCACCCCGAATACAGGTGAGCCCACCATACCGTCAGTTTCCACTGCCCACCCCTCACACACACACCCACTTGGCAGGACGAGCAGTGCCAAGACCCAGGTGGTGTGGCATGGGCACAGGGCCTGGGTAAAAGCTGGGCCAGGTACCGAGGGCCGGCGTAGACAGTGCTAGCAGGGGCGCCCGGCTGCAGGGACAAAAGCCCAGGGCAAGGGGAGTCGGCGGGGTGGGGGGGCGCCTCTGACTGAGGCTGAGCCCAGTTAGGGCCCAGCACCGCCAGGAGGGGGTCCGGACCCCCACTTCCCCCCACTCAGCCCTGAGGAGGCTCAGTGTCTGGCGCAGGGCGCCCAGCCAGGCCATGGATCCAGGGACCTGCTGCAGGCGTGAGTGGACCAGAGGGGGTGACAGGGGAGGGGCAAGACCCTGACAGGGTGGACGGCCTTGGGGCAGGTGCTGGCGGGACGAAACCCCAACCCCAGGCAGCCGAGTCACGAGTCACTGCAGTGCTCAGCACTGAGGCCACTGTCTGCCCTGCAACAGTTACTCCCAGGGGTTGTTTAATGAGTTTGGGATGATGTTGGCCTGGCCTTACTCGCTTTTTTGACAATAAAATTCTTATCACCACACCCTCACCCCGGGGTCCACCTCCCTCAGTCATTGTCCCAGCGCCCCTCACCCTCCCTCCCTGAAGATCAGCTCTCGGATTCTGTTCTTCCCTGCCCTGCTTCTTCACACCCCCAGTGAGAGGCCACTGTGTCTGCCCAGCGCTGATTGACCACTCATCCGGACCCTCTCCAGGCCATCCACAGAACAGCAAATAGCATTTCTTTTTTTCTTTTTCTTTTTTTTTTTTTTTTTTTTGCTTCTTTGGGTCACACCCAGCGATGCTCAGAGGTTATTCCTGGCTCTGCATTCAGGAATTACTCTTGGCGGTGCTTGGAGGACCATATGAGATGCCAAGGATCAAATCTGGGTCAGCTGAATGCAAGGCAAGCACCCTACCCACTGTACTATCGTGCCAGCACCCAGCCCATGACTTTTTTTAAGGCATGGGTCAAACACCCTTAAAACTTATAAGGAATAATAAATTTCCCCCATATCCTAGAAAAAAAGGAAGATGGGAGGTTTTCCTCTCCCAATCACAAACTATACTGTAAAGCTGTAGTGATCAAAAAAGTGTGGTATGGAATAAGGACAGACTCCCAGACAATCAGAACAGAAATGAGCATCAAGAGATACATCCTCAGACACGTGGATAGTTAATTCTCATAAGGAACAAAAACTGTTTAGTGGAACAAGGAAAGCCTCTTCCATAAACGGTGTGAAAAACTAGTCACGTGCCCCCAAAAAACAAACAAAAAAAAACAAAACAAAACAAAAAAACACTTCAGATCCCTTTATAACACCATGCACAATAGTCAACTAAAAATGGAATAAATGCCTTGATGTTGTGCCTGAACCCATAAATTACACAGAGGAAAACAAAGATAACACTTGTGACATTGAAGCGACAGGTGTCTTCAGTGACTCAGAACCATTGGCCAAGCAAACTGCAGCAGGGAGAAACAAGTGGTTCCGTTTCTAAAACTAAAGTTTTGCACCGCCAAGGAAACCATGGCCAGAGCAAGAACCCAGACTGGGGGAGCGTTTGCTCACCACCCTTGAATAAAGGGTCGACCCGAGATACATAAAACAGTGGCAGGACTCTGCATCAGAGAGAGAAAACCAACCCTGTCCAGAAGGGGAAGGAGAGAGGTCCAGAATCCCGCTCAAAGAAGACACCCGGATGCCAAAAGGCTGACAAAATGCTCTGTCCCACCGGAATGCGAGTGGAAACAGGAGCCAGCGCCTCGCACCACAGAGACGGGCACCCCCCGACCAGCCAAACGGTCAGTGACGGCATGGCTTTTTATTATGACCGGGACACGAAGAACAGAATGATCCCGAATGCTGCAGAGACGCAGAGTGGACGGCTGTGGAACCCAGACCGACCTTCTCTCTCGTGCCAGGGAAGAGAGGTCAGGACGGAGACGGGACGCCGGGGACGCCAGAGACGGGGCTGTGGGCATCGCCAGGGTCTAGCGGGAGCCTGCGGGGGGCAGGAGAGGCAAACACAGCGAGGCCTGAGTGTGAGAAGGGGCGGGGTGCACCGTGAGCGAGCAGAGGCAGGCAGGGGCGCCTCCCACAGGCAGCCTTGGTCCCGTGTGCGCCTGTGTGTGCGTCTCGACAGCCTCCGTCCGGTGAGAACAAACCCGGGTTCCATCTCCGGACACCGCGTCACGGTATGGAGGCGGCGGCTGCCATGACAGCACAGACGTCAGTTCTAACGAGAGTCATCCAAACCTGGCAGAGGACGATGATCAACAAAGCCCTCTCTCAGATTTGCCCCCAAATCACAGGCGAGCAAAGCAATCATTAATGCTGAAACTTGCTAGAGTGGGCTGGAGCCATACACAGTGGGTAGGACGTTTGCCTCGCATGCAGCTGACCCGGCCAACCCAGGTTTGATTCCTCCACCCCTCTTGGAGAGCCCGGCAAGCTACAAAGAGTATCTCGCCCGCACGGCAGAGCCTGGCAAGCTCCCCGTGACGTATTCGATATGCCAAACACAGTAACAATTCCACAATGGAGACGTTACTGGGCCCGCTCGAGCAAATGGATGAGCAATGGGAGGACAGTGCTACAGACAGTGCTTGCCAGAGTCCTGAATTCTGCAAGTTTTTTCAATAGCAAAAGCCACCGTTTATTTTTAAGGAACCCCAGCATCATAAATAATAGAGCAAGTTTACCTGATTTACAGATGACCTCGACAGCTACTGAGTAATTACTTCTGTAAAATGGCTAATTATCAACCCTCGAATAAAAGGAGAGGGAACTTTAAGAACCCAATGCCAAGACTCCCTATTTTACAAAACACAAGATTTACTCGAGGGCCGGGCCCTGGAGTCCCTGTCCCGGCTTCCTTCGGACGCACGCCTTAGTCCAATTATTTAAAGCTCCCTGTCCCCCAAATCCCTTTACAGCAAGCCTGGCAGCTGCACAACTGACCATGGATCTACTCCTGCGAAGTGCAGAGTCAGGAGTCCCAGTTCCGAGGAAACGCACGACAAATCCGACTACAGCTGTAATTCAGGTTTACCAGTCAACATGACAGAATTGGGCAAAGAGCAAGTTGTGGCGAACAGCAGTTAATCTCATCACCATTCAAATGGCCATGGGGGTGGGGAGAGGTGGCTGGAGCCATAGCACAGTGGGGAGGGCGTTTGCCTTACATGCGGCCAACCTGGGTTCGATTCCCAGCATCCCATAGGGTCCCCCGAGTACCACCAGGAGCAATTCCTGAGTGCAGGGCCAGGAGGAATTCCTGAGCATCGCTGGGCGTGACCCAAAAAGCAAAATAAAATGGCTGTGAGGGGTCCGAGAGGGAGCACACGGCTGACGGCACCGGCCTTCTGCCCCCCACGCTGCTGACACCCAGGTCCTGTCCTCAGTGAGCAGGGTCCCATGAGCCCCACCGGCATCTGCTCACTGAACACAGTGCCAGGAGTGAGTCCTGAGCACCACGGGGTCAGTCCCCCAAACAGAACCCACAAAACCCATGGAAAGTGCGCAAGGCCCCAGGAGGACAGCCCGGGCGTGCTCTGGCCGGTCCAGCCTCATCCCACACTTCCCCATCTGTCCGCCCTGCGACATCCGTCTTCCCGCCCTACTCCTGTGGAAGAATGAAGAGCTCGCCCACCTGGCTGCTGTCCCCCGTGGGCATCACTCACTCCGGCCTCTGGAGTGGCAGGCCCGAGCATGTCCGCTCAGATGAATGGGCAGTGGCGGCCGGCAGAGGTGACAAGCGGGTGGCGGGGGCGGCCGGCTCCGACGTGCCCAGCCGCACCTTGAAGCTGCTCCCCGGGCCTGATGGCTGCCACGTGATGGATGCCCCGATGCTTCATAAAGAATCGCTTAGCGCTGATTTATTTCTGGGGGAAAGCAAAATGTCACCAAGACGAATCTGACCAGTGACAAGAGAACAGAGTTGCCTGCGGGTCACAGACGGCTTCATCCGTCCATGCTGACTCTCCGGAGCTGAGGACAAAGGGGCCGGTCTGCAGGGAGCACGGGGACAGGCACCGCAGACACCTCGGCTCTCGGGAGCTCCAGGCGCCCGCCTTCTGGGGGGTGGGACCCTGCAGGCTTCTCTGCTACTCGCACCTGTCATCTTGTGCAGGGGCCAAACAAGCTCAGGGGCAGGACAGTGCAGGGTGGGAAAGACAGCATCCCCACTGCCAGAAATGCCTGGTTGTGTTGTTGAGGGTTCGATTCCTTCGCCCCTCTTGGAGAGCCCAGCAAGCTACCGAGAGTATCTCACCCTCATGGCAAAGCCTGGCAAGCTACCCCACGGCAAGCTACCCGTGGCGTATTCGATATGCCAAACACAGTAACAAGTCTCACAATGTGACTGGGCCCGCTCGAGCAAATCGATGAACAACGGGAGGACAGTGACAGTGATAGTTGTCGAGGGTTTAGGCGGAAGCACAGGAGTGTCTGTGGGCTGGAGGGACAGTCCAGTGGGGAGGGGCGTGCCGTGCCTGTGTCCAACCCATGGTCAGTTCTCAGCCTCCCACATGATCCCCAGAGCACTGCAGGAGTCATTTGAGTTCAGAGTCAGCAGTGGCCCTGACCGGGTGACAGTCCGGCCCAATTATGAAAGTCCACGTGAGAAAGTCTGCATGAACTGAAAGAAGAGCTCGCGTATGCTTCACGCCCGCCGTGGTCACTGGCCCTGCTCAGTGATGCCCCGAGAGTGAGGCCACAGGCCAAGGGATGCTGTCAGGTCACTGGGGCGAAGGGCACGCGGAACCCAGCTGCCGGGCAGTGGCGACGGAAGCTTCTTCCTCTCGGGGACGTTCACAGACACAGACTCTCCTCTGGGGTCTCAGCCCCGGGCCCCAGGGGGCCAGTTCCTCCTCTGCCCACATGGACAGTCGCCTAAGGAGAACTCCTCTCTCTCCATTCCCAAATACTCCTTCCTTTTCCCACGCACCAGTGCGGGACAGTTGCCTCTCCCCACTGCCGAGGCGCGGAAAGAACCGCAGAGGCCGAGCGTCCTGTTACACACCTGGCCAGGCTCCCCTCCCCGCACACTGCGAGCCTGCAGCTCCCTGCCCAGCGGAGGGAAGGAGCTTTGTGCGGCCCTGTAGCTCTCCAGGAGAGGGGCAGCACCACTGGTGGAAGGTTCCAGAACCCTGCAGGCGGAAGGTTCCAGAACCCTGCAGGCGGAAGGTTCCAGAACCCTGCAGGCGGATGGTTCCAGAACCCTGCTGGCGGAAGGTTCCAGACCCTGCAGGCGGAAGGTTCCAGACCCTGCAGGCGGAAGGTTCCAGACCCTGCAGGCGGAAGGTTCCAGAACCCTGCAGGTGGAAGGTTCCAGAACCCTGCAGCCCGCGGCTACAAACGCCTGCTCTGGCGCCTTCCAGCCGCCTACAGACTCTGCAGTCCCGAAGCCTCCAGCAGCCCGAGACTCTACAAGTACCCTCAGTGCTCCAGGGGCTGAAGAACGAGGCCTCGGGCCAAACACCATCTTCTCCCACCCTGAAGGTCACAGAAGGCAGGAGCCGCCTTGGCGCCCCTGCAGGCGAGCACTCTGAGCAGAGCCCAGCTCCAGACCCCCTGCCCGCCTCACCGGGACAGGCCCAAGCTCAGTCCTCTCTGGCTGGATGCGGCCGAGGGCCCAGGTGTGCACCCGGTTGCCGCGCGGGCCCTGTTCAGCTCATTTAGCGGGAGGCCTAAATCACGGGCTTTTTATGGGCAGGCTGACATAACCTTAAGTAGCGCGATATGAAATGTGCCACTATAACATATGAAACGGACATTTCAGCACAGCGAGATGACCTTCGTCTAAAAGAGTCATTTGAAGTGAGAGCCAGAGTTTTATTTTTTGACAGATGGGTGCCCCGGCTGGAGAATTTATCTGGGTTATATCTGAACTCCGGTTTGATCTACACGATTATTTTGATTCATTGGCTTTGGACACTGTGAAAATATTTTTCCTCTCCCGGATTCTAATTTGTTGTGACACAGATGTCCTAGTTAAAGGCCTTTTCCCCTTTTTGCGTTTCAGCACCATCCGCAGCGGGACAGTGCGCTGCAGTCCTTGAAACGGATTCCCTATCTTCCTGTCTTTGTGCGTTTAGGATCCAGGACCAGACCACACCCCACAATTAATCAGCTCCTCCAGGACGTTGGGAAAGAGCGAGCAAGGGGCTCGTTCTGCTGCGCTGCCTCTGAGTCAGACCCCCGAAACACCCAGTTCACGCACGGGGACACACACGTTCCTCTCTCCCGCTTGACCCGCGGAAACAGTACGACCCTCTCATCTTCTTGAACAATCTGTCACATGATATCACCTTAGCTTTGAAACACACACACGCTGTAAGACACGGAACCTGCCCTAAGCCCAGCACGGGCAGGGAGGACGGGCCCACAGCGCTCAGGGACCCCAAACCCAAAGCGAGAGTGGACGTGGGTGGCAAGCGAGCCCACGCAGAGTGGGAGGCGGCCGAGGCATCCCCTCCGGGGCTTTCCCAGAGGGTCTCAGTCAGACCAGAGCAGCCCAGCAGGGGGCGCAGCAGGTGGCCTCTTGGTCCCACCGGGAGCGAGCACGGGGCGTGGCCTGGCCCCTGAACAGGACACTCTCCCGCACAGGGCGTGAAGACAGACGTGTTCTTGGGGACCGTCCACGCGCCCCACAGCCCGAGTCTAAGGGGCAGAGTGTGTCCTTCAGGGCCAATGTCTGGACAGCAGCCCTGGAAGCGTGAGCTACACCCGGGTGAGATGTGCAGCTGCGGGCTCGGCAAAGGGCTCCTGTGTCACAGCCGAACCCCAAACCAGAGACCACACAGACATCCAGGCCAGACCCCCACAGACACCCAGCCCAGAGGCCCACTACACACTACACCCAGGCCGGAGACCCCCGCAGACACCCAGGCCAGAGCCCCACAGACACCCAGGCCAGACCCCCACAGACACCCAACCCAAAGACCCCCACAGACCCAGCCCAGAGGCCCCCACTACACCCAGCCACCCCAGACCCAGAGGGCCCCCTGCTCAAACACCCCCACACCAGCGGAGTGCCTGTTTGAAAAGCTTTGGCATTCTTTCGAGAACAGAGCAGATTCTCTCGATTCTTCTCGACCTTCTTCCCGACCTGCCGGCAGCAGGCTCAGAGGGGGCACAGCCAGCACAGCGGCAACGCCCAGACAGCACCAGACCCCGGGGACAGCGTCGGGGCTCTGCGGCAGGAGCCAGGCCCCGCGCTGCAGTGACCACCAAGCATGAAGTGGCCCCCACAGGAACAGAGGGACATGGGGGCAGGGGTCCCCCAGGAGCCCACATCCCCCCCCACCCATAACTCTGCCCCGTCCCCACCCTCGCCCGTGCGGCCACAGCACTGCTCTCCTGGTGCCTTTGAGTGTCCTCCCCGGGGCTGCGAGGCTGCTGGCCGCAGGGCCTGGACGCTCAGCCACGCCCCCCCACCCCCAGCTGTCCAGGGCAGGCAGCAGGTCGGGCCTCAGAACCGAAGGACCTTCACTGCGAGCGGAACTCCGTGCACAAGAGCTGCAGCCACCTGGACCCTGGGCTGCCCACCAGCACTTACGGCGGTGGACATAGCCTCGAAGCTCCCAGGGCATGGACACCGAGGACATGGACGCAAGAGGCCAGGACATCTGAGACAACGGCCCTATCTGCAGACGGTGCTGACCATCCTAATGCGACAGCAGCTGGAGGGCCAGCACGACCTCTGACCCCGAGCAAGAACCTGCACAACCTCTGACCCTGAGTGATGACCTGTACGACCTCTGGCCCCCAGGGATGACTTGCACAACCTCTAACCCTGAGTGAGGGCCAGCACAGCCTCTGACCCTAAGTGAGGGCCAGCATGACCTCTGACCCCGAGGGCGGGCCAGCACGACCTCTGACCAAGTGATGACTTGCAAGACCTCTGATTCCGAGTGAAGACCTGCATGACCTCTGACCCTGAGTGAGGACCTCCATGACCTCTGATCCCCAGTGAGGACCTGACCCATGTCAGTCAAAGTGTCTCCCTGCTGGAACAGAGACGGGCCACCAAGCTCCCATGTCCCTGCCAAACCTCAAGTGTGTGACCCACGACCCCTGAGCTGGGACAGGCTGTGACTCAGAGGCAGGGCAAGGGCCTCCCATCAAAGACCTGAGACCAACCGCAGTGACCTCCGTCCCACACTCTCTCCCACGGGGGGTACCCCCTAGGCCCTCACAGGCGCAGACACCCAGCCTGGAACTCCTGAGCGAGGACTCCGGGTAAAGACTGCAGTGACCCCATTCAAGAAACATAGAATAAAGCCTCCCGCCCCGGAAACCAAGGAAAGGAAGGGCTGGGAGACGCACACAGCCAGGAATGTTTACCAGAACGCTGTCTCCTAGGACGGTGAATTTTAATACCACTATGGTACTAGAGGAACAAATTTACACGTAATAAATACATTACATGTAAATAAATTTAATAATGCTCTACAAATAATGCTCTTCTAGTTAAAGTATGTAATTGGAAGTACATCTCCCAGCTTTTTAATTCAGTGTGTTTCTAAATTATATTGCATTATCTGAATTAAAGACCTTTGGTGCCATGCTTAAGACCCCTCCCCTGCTCCCTCGCCAGTCACTCATTCCCGTGTCCTGTAAAAGGGTTTGGCTGAGAGCCGGCCCATGCCCGGCCCCTTCTCTGCCTCCTGACAAAGCCCACCTCACTCTTGAAGCTTCAGCAAAACCAGCCTGGTCGGGGCTGCAGCTCTTGCTGGGGTGAACCCTGAACTGCAGAAGGAAGATTCCGTGGCTCTGGATTTCAGATCCAGAAAGGGGGTTGGGATGAAGGAGTGTCTGCACTCGGAGCTCCTGGGGCAGACTCCAGCCTGTTTCGGTCCTCGGGACACTCCTTGTTGCCGGTACCGCACCAGCCGCAGCCCGGGACAGTCCTGTGACTATGGAAACCCTGGCAAGGATGCCAGTTCTGGAAAAGCCGCATGTGTGAGAACATGTTCCTATCACACATCAAACATCAGCAAGGACTGGCTTGAACAGTCTCGCGGGAGACCAGGGTAGTCGTCTGCAGTGAGCGGGGGCAGGGGCAGCGGAGAGCGAAGAGGCATGGGTGCCCAGGGAGAGCAGGGGTATTCGACCAAGGTCAACACACCCACCGCCAGGCGCGGGCAGAGAGCAGGGACGCGGGCACCTTCCCAGCCACTCGGGTGCCTCTCCAAGCTCTGCGGAACATTTCCGGTTTTCATGAATCTTTCAGAGAGCATGTTTTTCAGCAAGTAGAACCATCACCAGGGGGACAAGGTCTGTTCTGAGGAATTAAAATCAAAGTCCAGAGACGTACCCTTCTCTGGACACACGTGCTAGAAAACCACCAGGCCATCAGCACTTCTCAGGGTTTCCCTGGAAGGAAGGACAGCGTGACCTCTTGCCGCAAGTATCGCCTTCCCGCAGAAGCTGCAGTTCCCAGGGACCGTTTCACACCTCTGCTAATGTGTGTCACCACCTCATTCGCCACTCCCCAAGCCCCGGTGTCCCTCCAACAGAGCGCCCCGGCCCGGCCCCTCCCTGCCTCTGCAACCCAGACCACCATCACGTGGGCGATTCCCGCTGGCCTTGCCTGCTGCCTTGACTTGCCTGGCTGGGTAGGAGCGCACAGCAGGCTGGAGCACTGGGGCCCGAGCAGGGCTGAGAGTCACCTTCGCTCCCAGCTGCTGCCCCGCCAGCCACAAGCCCAGTGCGGCTTCTTGAAGCTCAGCTCATGCAGCTTCCAAATCTCTGCCGACATAAAGAGCTGCGAAGTGCCTGGTGTCCCTGTGCGCTGCTCAGACACTCCTGGGAGGAAACTGCCGGGCACGCGGACCCGTCTGTAATCCACTGAGAAAAGCCCCAGCTCCCCCGTAGACACCGGCCAGTTTCCGCCGGAACAGTGAGAGATACCTTCTTTCTCCTCTGCATCAGCACCAGCACTTCTTCCCGGCCTTGGACACAGCCCTCCTGACTGGCCGGAGGTAGCATCACCGTCACTTTGATCTGATTTCCCGGTGATAAGGGAGAATGTGAATTTTTTTCCTACACCTTCTTTGAGGAATTATCTATTCAGCTCTTCATTTTTTGATGCGACTGTCTGTTTTGTTGTCAATTTTTGTGAATTATTTTTTTACCTATCTGGGTGGACTATAGCCCACTGTCCGAAGTATACTGCATAAAACTTCTCCTGTACACTGGAGGTCTCGTTTGAGTGATTCTTCTCACAGGATTTGGAGATGCTCAAACTTCACGTGCTTATTTGCTTTGGTTCTTCTTGAAGCCAAATCCCCGAAGGTACCACTGAAGTCAGTCACTACCCCCGGGGTGCTCGGCCGTTTCCGTCCATGCTCGAATGGTTTCAGTTCTGACATACACACCTCTAGTTCACTTGAGCTATAGTCTGCAAAGTTGAGAAAATGATCGACTTTTGCTTGATTGATTTGGAATGTAACTAAGCAGTTTTCCCGGTACCATTTATTGTCAGTCCTTCGTCCACTCCAAACTCTTCTTTGCCACACATGAAAAGTTCGTGCAGGGTTTCATTCCTTTTTCCGTAGACCATCCATCTAACTTCATTCCAATGCCACGCCATTTGGGTTACCATGATTCCGCAGTATAGTTTACAGTCAGACACTATGATTACTCACAATTACTCCATTAGGAATCTTTTGTTTCCACATAAAATTTACAAGTATTTTTGTTCATGTCATTGAATACTGCTTAACGTGGATTGCACTGAATCTGTAAATTTCTTTGGGTGGTATGAAAATTTTACAATGTCCATTCTTCCACTTCAAGAGCTCAGTTTAATTTTTTTGTGTCCTTTTCCATTTGTTTTAAAGTGTCTCGTAAGTTTTCTTATATGTCCTTCCCCTTCTTTTTAGATTTCAAGTCAATTCTTACGTATTTAATTATGACTGTAAATGGGACTGGTTTCGTTATTTTTATGAGTTCATTGTGTACAGATATGCAACTGGCTTTAGCATTTTAATTATGCAGACGTTTACTTATTGGCTTACTGTTCCTAGTAGTTATTTAATAGTCATCAATGTTTTCTATGCATATTATAATGTCACCTGCAACAATGACGGTGAAAGATTCTAAGAACTGGTCTATTTCTTCTAGGTTCTGCAGATTAGTGCAGAAGATTTGTTTATAGCAGCCTGTCATGGTCTTTGTATCTACTACATGTATCTACTATAATTTTCCTCCTTTCATTTCCAATCCTATTAGAGTTTTCTTTTATTTCTAGTGAGCATCATTAAGGGTATCAATCTTGTTTATTTTCTTGAAGAACCCATTCTGGGTTTCACTGATTTCTTTTTCTGTTTCATTTATTCCTACTCTATCCTTCCTTGTGTCTACTTGAGGTTTCACTTGTTTTTCCGGTTCTGTAAGTTATATGGTCATACTGCTTATATGAGATTTTTCTTATTTCCTGATGGAAGCTTCTAGCTCTGTGGCAACCCTCTCAGAACTGACTGACTTGTGAGCCGTCCCTCGAGTCCCCGTTCTCGCAGGTGTCCAGGACTTTGTTTACTCTTGATTTCACCTTGGCCGGGCCCTTCCTCCGGAGCACGTTGCTTCAACTCTTCTCAGCCTTCTTTCTGCGGTTGAACTGAATCACCGTGACCCAAACAGAGATTCCGTCTGACTTCAACCTACGCGAACTCATGGCCTCTGATTCTGAGTTTCAGCACACAATCCTGGATGCTGTGAGGACCACTGGCTCGACTCTGAGGGCTGAAGAGCTCTGGGGGGTCGACGAGGCCCCTCTAGCCCAAGGCCTGCTAAAATAAGCATCACTCATCTCTGCCTGTGTCTGTCTGCCTGTCTCTCCCTCTGTCTCTCTGTCTCTCTCCTCTGTCCCTATCTCTCTCCTTCCTCACTCTCTATCTCTCCCTCTGTCTCTCTGTCTCTGTCTCTCTTTCATTTTGTGATTTGGGGGCCACACTCCACTCCACAATCCAAGTTCGATTCCTCCGCCCCTCTCGGAGAGCCGGGCAAGCTACCAAGAGTCTTTCACCCACATAGCAGAGCCTGGCAAGCTCCCTGTGGTGTACTCAATATGCCAAACACAGTAACAAGTCTCACAATGGAGACATTACTGGCGCCCGCTCGAGCAAATAGACGAACAATGGGAGGACAGTGCTACAGTGCTACTGTTCCAACACTTTTCCCCCCATCATCACCCCTTCCCACCACCATATTTCGAATGTTCCCATCCACAACCCCAAAGCCTGTCACCAAAGCAGGACCTTAATAACTTATTTTGTATTGCGTCTTGTGAATAATCCACTAAAATTGATCCACAAAGTTTCCTTCAAGGAAAATGTGTGAGTTGCTGTATTTCCCGCTGGATCCAGTCAGCCCTTGTCTTGGTACAGCAGAGGTGTAGAGTGTTGTGCAGTTGCCGATGCAGTCACACACTCCAGGAATTCTAAAATTTTGAATACAGTGATACAGCTGAGGTTAATTCAATTTTTTTAACTGGATGTGACCTGGGGCCCGGGGGCATCTCTGCGGTGTGTTGCTCGGACTGGCACTTCTGAGAGATTCATTTCTGAGCTCTGGATCATGGCCGTTGATGAGAAAAGCAACTTTTTAATTATACTAGAAAATCGTAAAATAAATGCAAGATCTTGGAAAACTCAGGGACAAAGGTTGTAGAATTGGGATCTGTGGTTTCTTCTTGTATCTGTCACAAATCACAGGACTGAGATTTCCCAAATATTCTCTGAGGTGCCCGCTGGCATGCTCGCCGTCCCTGGGGCATGTTGTGGGTTTTCTCTAGGAAGCTGGGACAGACCCAGGCAAGCGGGGGGGGGGGGGGTGACTCAGGGCAAGGCCCTGGGGGCAATTCCAGCATCACTGGGATAAAAGTCACCAGTAATCCAGGGACCCACGACTGGGGGAAACCAAGTCAGGCTGATCATGAGCTGGCGCGGGTGGGGGCTGCTGCCTGTTGCTCACAGCCAGCTGCTCAGTGCTGGGTCCTGGAGTGGAGAGGCCTCAGCATCCCCGCATACCCACCGCAACAGGTCAGGCTCTGGGGGGCATGGCTCAGGAGGGGCTGCCGGACGCGCCGTGTCCTGGGACACATTCCTGCTGGGTTTTAAGGCCCACGACAGCCGCGCCCAGCCCCGCTCTGCCATACACCTGCAGAGCCCAGAGGATGCTCCCGGCTCTGACTCTGCTCCCGCAGAAACCCAGGTGGGAGCAAAGGGAGGAGTGGCCTGCCCGGCTGATCCTGCCTGTCTCTGCTCCTAGCTGATGCTGCTCGGAACCACGCTGGCTTTGGGCAACACGGCCAAGTTACGATCTTTTAATTCAGCACATGACGTATTGTTCCCTGTAGCACCTCTTAAGCACTGGCAGAGTTCTGCAACGATGATGAATGTGGTTCCATTGAACGCCAACCCGGGTGTCTTAGCGGGGCGGCCTGCTTGGTGCCGAGCTGAACCGGGATCTCGATTTCCAATGTGGAGCGTGATCCTTCCCTAATTGGTGGGGTTTGCAGGCAGATCTTGGCAGGAGTATAAAAAGCCAAGCGATTCAAATGATGCTTCGTGCAGTTCCTTTGATAATTCAGGAATGTTCCTGATTTCCAGCAATCAGTTTGCAAAGTGAGTGGAGAAAACAGGCCGGGTTCAATCACGCGTGCTGCTGGTTCCCCACTGGTGCTGCGCGCCCATGGTTAGGAGCCCCTCATGGCCCAGCTGCCCGGCCTTGCTCCCCTCCCCCCACTCCCCTCCATCTGAACACACCGGCTCGCCCGAAAAATTTATAAGGGAAAAATAAAAAAACATCATGCACAAGGCTCTGAAGGATTCAATGAAGGAATCTGAGTCGTTTCCTGCCGAGTCTCTGGGTGGGCACAAAACTCACCCCAGCTCCATACTGGGCCCAGGGGGCATCGGGAAGGGCCCCACGGCATGGCGGGGGGGATTCCCCCAGCCCAGGCAGAGTAGAATGGGCAGCCATGGGAACTCGGTAACTTAGGCCAGTCGGGGAAGGACTTGAACAGGGTGTGAGGACGAGGAGGACGAGGGGGTCCCACGCTGAGCACAGGGACAGGCTCAGCCACTCACTGTCCCCATGCACGTGACACAGGCATGACCTCCCCTTTCTCCCACCCAGGGGTGCAGGCGCGGGGTGGTGCTGCGCCCCCTACTCCTCCCACTCCCACCCCAGCCTCACCTCTGCACCCCACCCCGGCTTCCCAGAGGCCCCGTCAACCAAGAGAAATGGAGCCGATCCGACCGGGCACAGTGCAGGGGCGGGGCTGACCCACCCAGGCACAGGCAGGGCGGAGGGGACCCACCCAGCCCAGGGCAGACGGAGTCGGCTCAGGCAAGGGATGTGGGAAGGCTGCCTGCCCCTGTGTCTCCCCCGCACAGCACTGGGTGGTCAGCGAGTCAGGCCCGGCCACATGCGTCAGACGGGTGTGCCACAGAGCAGACGTCCGGCCGCAAGGGGCTGCCGAAACCCTGGGGCTCAATAAATCTCATTAGTTAAATGACTACATAAAGGCAACGGGAACCAAAGAATTATTAAATCAATATTTCCTAATTGTGAGGCATAAATCTGCCGGCCACGCAGACACCCTGTCCTCCTCCTGCCCAGGGCAGACCAGAGGTGGCTGGCGCAGGATTTGTCCTGCCACCCGCCTGGTGGAGCCGTGGCCGGGGACACACAGGGACCAGGGGAACCCTGGCTGAGAGCACAATACAGCCCCACAGGGGAGCCCAGGTAAGGCCAGTCAGTGCCCAGGGGCAGCGGACACGGCCAGGCCAACACCAACAGCAGCGTGGGACAGCCAGGTCGGCAGCGGGCAAGAGGACAGCAGAAACGTCCAGCATTGGGCAGCCCGGGCCCTCGCCCACTTGGCCCACAGGATCCCAGGGACTCGTGACTGAGATCCTGGCAGAAGGGGACTGAGGGCTATGGCACCCGCCTGACACCCACCACAGAGGGAGACCAGAGGGCCACGCACGCTCCACCTAACAAACACAAAACCAAACACGGGGTGGCGCCCTGGACAGACGGATACCCAGAAAAAAGTGTGGTCGCAGCAAGGCGGCAACCTGGGCGGCCACACCTGCGTCATCCGGAAGAGGACCCGCCTCGGCACCTGGTGGCTGGGCTGGCACCTGCCTCACTCAAAAGGTCCCCTCCGCCCACCTCTCCCTCCCGGAGAGACACGCCCGACTCTGCACACACAGACCGACACGGCTCCGCCTGCCCTGGTCCTCCCGAGGATCTCGTTCTGTTCCCAAGTGCCCAGTGCAGGGCTGTGTCTCTGGAACGTGGGTCTGGATTATTCCTGGGTTCTGTTTGGACTGGGCCGTCTTCCCGACCGCAGACGGTCGACAGTGAGATTGCCCTGGGGTCGCCTGGCCAAGGGCCTTCCTCGGTGCTCGGCCCTAGCTGGGCGCAGGCGTCTGGCTGCTCGGTGCCCGCAGGGCCAGGACCCAGTTTGCATGTCCAGCTCCTCCCCGGCCTCAGCATCGTGTCCCCATGGAAGACAGCGGCCGTGGCGGGTGGGCCAGGACACAGCAGGGCCCCAGGGCGTGTGGAGGCATCAGTGCAGGAGTCTGGGGGCGGTCACGCGAGCAGGAGAGAGCACAGGACTCGGAGCGCGGGTTCCCAAACACACGGGCGGTGATGGCAGGGAGGGCCGGGAGGAAGGGCCACGGGCAGGCTCCAACACGGCTGTAGGACACGGAGCGCAAGACGCCGTCCAGGCTGGGTGTTGGTCAGCAGGGTGACAGCAGCGAGAGGGATGTGGCCAGCGGGGGCAGGTCTGCAGGGGCTCGCAGGACGGCTACAGGCTGTGAGTGTGGACGGGCCGCCCACCCCGGAGGCTCGTGTCAGATGGAGAAACTGCTCGTGCGCAGACTCCTGGGGGCATCGTCTGCCCAGCCCAGGCGCGAGCAGGGGCCAGATAGGGCAGCTGCACTGAGGACTTGACCCTAGGCTGCTCTGGGCCCCGACCCTCAGACCCGAGTGGACAGCTCAGCCAGGCCGATCCCCGCTGTGCACTCAATAGCCCCACACAGGGACCCTTGCACCCAGAGTCAGAACCAGGAGCACCAGTGAGCACTGGGAGTGGGAGACACGGAGCACTGGCTTACGGTCACTGAGCTAGGGGACAGGGAGGTGGTGGACAGCGCAGCCATGACCGGGACCAGTGCCCAGAGCTCCCGGCTCTGCTGGGCAGAGGTGCCCGGAAAGTTCCATGATAGTGGCAGGGGCAGTTGATGAGAAAGTCCACGATGGACGGTGGTGACTAGTCCTCCAGGCGGAGAGACACGCACCCGCGTGGCACGTGCAAGCTGCCCCCTTTCTGTGAGTCAGATTCAGACGGACAGACACACACACACACACACACACACACACACACACACACACAAGCAGCACTGCAGAATAGAGCCACAGATGAGTATTCTCCTGTCCTAAGAGGCTCCAGGCTGAGAGGACGCTGGCCCTGCGGTCCATGCATTCACAGACACTGACCTTTCCGGGAAGATAATCAAGGAATAAAGCGTCATAAAGGAGAGCTGGGACAGAAAGTTCAGGCATTAGCCGGGGAAATCACACACGTGAGCAAGCAATCGAGAGCCAGACACAAGCCCTGCGTCAGCTCCAGACGCTCCTTGGATGCGACCCGGAGAAGAACCTTTTCTCCTCATTCACAGGGCCCCCCGACCGGGGACCCCCACACCTGCAGCCGCCCTAGCAGAGGGCACCCAGGGGCCCGGACAGGCCTGCAGGCTGCACCAGCCGCTGCCAGGGGGGCCCAAGCCTGCTCCTCCCTCGGCCACTCAGCTCCGGGTCGGGGGTCCCGGCCCTGTTCCCCGTCCGCCGCCTACACCACCTGCTCCCAGTGGGTCGCCCCTTCTCCCCTCTCACCATGCAGGACAGAAGGGGCAGGGGGAGCCAGTCTCACCGGACCTCAGGCGCCCCCAGGAGCCCCCACTGCACACCCGCCCCCGGTCACCCCCAGGAATCCCAGCCACCTGCGAGTCTAAGGAGACAGAGGGCGGCGGCCTCTCCCCCACACCTGAGTCCCCTCCCCACCCCCCACTGCTCTCAGGGCCTGGGGCCACACCCACTGGCCACTGCCCAATCAGGCTGGAAGGATCAATCCTCAGACCCTGCGGATCCCGGGTCCGGCGGAGCCCAGGTCCAGCAGAGCCCGGGTCCAGCAGATACCCAGTCGAGCAGAGCCCAGGTCCAGTAGAGCCTGGAGCCAGCAGGCCCGAGGCAGCCCTGGACCGTGCCCCTGTGCTCACAATGTGTTCTAGGGACCGATGCACTCAGACATGGACACACCCCCACCTGCTGTACCCATGGGCCCTGCCCCTGCCAAGCCAGCTCTCTGGACATTCCAGAACTGTCCGCACGCCCTGTCTGCTGGGCCAGCTGGCGCACAGGACTCGGACCCTCCTGGGGCCCAGCGGCTTGGAAAGAGGCTCTGACTTGATGCAGAGAAAAGCAGGGCCAAATCCTTGTCTATGGACCCTCAGCAGAGCCTAGAGCACTCCGGGAGCTTCCCCAGGGGCGCCTCAAAGAACGTGGAGTCCATCTAGGCCAGACGCAGGCAGTGGCCATGGCATGTGGCAGCAGGGTTTGGTCAGGATCAACTCCGGGGAACTTGAGGAACCCCCTTCCGGGGCAGAAGTGGCTGTCAGGACTGGCCCTGCCCACCGCCCTGGTGCACCCGGAGGGGAGGGCTGTCCCGCTGACCATCCCAAGGGGCCCCACATGCCTGCAGAATCTCCCCGGGGTAGGGCAGTGCGGGAGCCTGGGTAGACGGCGGCTGTGTGACGTCAGACTCTGCCTAAGGCGTCACCCTGGCCCTTGAGAGGTACCTGAGGTGAGGCAGATGCATTCCAGAAATGTGCACTCAGAGGCCCGGGAAGGGGCTGAGAAATCCTGATAGGAGAACGCTTATATAAGTCCAGAATTTTCCGAGCTCATTTCTGCTAAGCATTTTTTCCCAAAGCAATCCTATTTATATCCCAGAGAATTCGTGCTCTGCAGAATACGCTCCAGTTGCCAGACCCGGCTGAACAGCAGAATCCCATGGGGAGAGCATTCAAAATAGAGTTTCCTCAACCTCTTCCCCGGGGCCGTGATGGAGGGCTCGGGAGCACGCTGTGAATCCCGCTGTCCTGAGGCCCCTGGGCTGGGTGGAGGACGCACAGCACACGGTCACCTGGAGAGAGGCCGCAGGCCCCCAACACGGCCCCTGCCCCGGCGAGCCTGGGTGGGCGCTTCCCTCTGTCTCTGGGGCCCTGCCCAGCCTGGCCACCCCGGCGGGTCCAGCGAGGCCTGTGGCGAGGGCTGTCTGCCCTGAAGGGGCGCCCGGCCCCAGTGGGTGCTGCCCGCCTCCAAACCCTCCGGCCTGGGTGAGCTATCCACCAGTGCCGCGGCCCCGGCACGTGAAAACCAGGAGCAGGCGGCGCCGGGCTGCAGGCTGGCATCCCGCTGCTTGCTGGCTCACAGACGCCCCGGGAGAGCAGAGGGAGGCAGGGCTCCAGCCGGGGCTCTTCCCACGGGCTCTTCCCATGGACACTGCCTCATGGAGAAGCCGTGAGGGAGAAGCGCGGCTGAGTCCCCCCAAAGCAGGGGAGAGCGGGGCTGGTGCTGAGTCACCCGCAACGCCCGGAACGCAGAACTGGGCGTGAGCACTGGGCTGCAGAGGGGCAGAGCTGCAAGCGGGCCCGGGCGAAGGGCTCACAGCCAGACTGACGCCCGCCACGTGCAGACATGGCAGCATCACGGGGGCTGGCCTGTGCCCCAGATAACTGACCCAGAGGAGCAGGACTCGCCGGGAAGCAGGTACGGGAGCTGAGATGCTCAGACACCCCCGGGGGTTCGAGGACTGGCGCCACCCAGGCAGCTTGGCCGCCCTGCAGCCTCGCCTCCAGGCACCTGGGGAGAGGCGGGGGTGGGGGGAGGGGGCGTCAGAGCCCGTCCCCCCACCAGACGTGATGGGGGAGGGAGGACGTCCACTCCCCTTCCTGCATGCCCAGGGACAGCAAAGGGGCTCTGCAAGGGATCGACAGCTCAGGGCACCCACCAGGGGGGCCACTGGCTCCGAAGTCACGTTCCTGAAGGGGTCAGGGGGAGCCCAGTGCCCAACTAGACTCTCAGCCTGGAAACCGATGGTCACGGAGGACCCCACGCCCTGCACGGAGGCGCTGACCACCTGGGGCTCTGCACCCCAGGAGGAGAGTGTGTCAACTCCTCTTAGCTCGGGTGAGCACGGCACCCTTTGCTGTTCGCCCATTCTGTTTCCTGCCGCAAGCCCCCAGTGACTGACTAATCCCTCTGCCTATTGGATTTAAAGATAAAACATGCCAGACAAGTCTAAATATTCCATGTGAATGACATGTGCTCGTGTGCCCAGTCCTGTCTCTCCGGACCAGAGCCTGGACAGACTGCAGTGCCCATCCCCCCAGGGACCCTCAGCCCCTCATGGTGCACATTACCCAGGGCTCGTGAGAAGCTCCTGGCTTGCAGAACCCTGTTCTGCTGGGTCCTGCTCCAGCGACCCACACTCAGGAGGCGGCAGGAACGACAAAGCCCCGTCGGTGCCCAGCAGATGCCCAGTGCCTCGGCCATGCCACTGTCCACTCTCCCGTGACCAACCCAACACACCTCCACTGTGTTCTCTCATGACCATCCTGACACGCCTCCACCGTGTTCTCCCATGCCCAACCACTATACACGCCTCTGCCGTGTTCTCCTGTGACCGCCTTGACACGCCTATGCCATGTTCTCCCGTGACCAC
Source organism: Sorex palustris (assembly GCA_028565675.1). Lineage (NCBI taxonomy): Eukaryota > Metazoa > Chordata > Mammalia > Eulipotyphla > Soricidae > Sorex > Sorex palustris. The sequence continues at coordinate 21,908 of JAOXYA010385340.1, forward strand.
CCCTGCACATGCCTCCTCCATGTTCTCCTGTGACCACCCCAACATGCCCTTGCCGTGTTCTCCCGTAACTACATACACCTCTGCCATGTTCTCTGGTGACTGCACACACCTCTGCCATGTTCTCCATGACCACCCTGATATGCTTCTGCCGTGTTTGCCCGTTACCACCCCTGCACATGGTGCTCTCATCGTTTCGGGGGTGAGCTAGGGACTCACCAACTGGTGCTCAGAGGCCTTGGACAATCACGGCAGCCTTTGGCCAGGCCCCAACAGGGGGGCGGGGCTGCCGAGGCCCCGCAGCTCTCGGGAGCACTGGTTGACAGCCGGCAGTGCTCTGGAGTCACAACCCAGTGTGCTGGTTCACACTCGGGTCCTTCCCTGAGCACGAGCCAAGACCCAGCCCTGCACGGGGTCACGTGTGTGTCTCCTCCCAGCCCTGCACCCACCCACCGCCCCTGAATCCAATCATCCATCCTCCCCCTCCAAACCCTCCGGGACAGGGGGATTCCTCGGCCGATTTTCACACCCTGGGAGCTGACCCTGGGTGCAGGGCTAACATGGCTTCCAATGCACACTCATACATGAGGATGAAGAGAGCAGATATCAACATGTGCTATGAAATGCTCCCTCGCTGAGGGCTTCAGAAACAGTGTGTTTCCGAGATGATAAAACACCAGCAGGGGCTCCTAATGCACCGTCCGTCCCAGGCCTGACGACCGCAGGACACTCTTCACCTGTCCCCACGAGGCCGTCGGCCTTGGCCATGCTGCTCTGCACATGTCTCATCTCATCTCTCTCATGTGACCGGGATCACAGATATGTGCGTCCCGTGAGGCTATGCGCTCGGATGGCCCCGCCCAGAGGCAGGGGGCGTTGGGACGAGCAGCCAGGGGCGTGTGAATCAGTGGCACCTCCTCCCCTCTAGATCAGGGTCTCCTGTGGAAATGAGGGTTCTGACCAGCAGGAGTGAGCTGGGGAGTCGAGTTCTGCGTTTCTACACAGTCCTGGGGGCGGGGCAAAGCTGGACACCCAGGGCGCCGCAGGCAGGGGACCTAGAACGACCGCCTGTCCCTGAGGGTGTTCCCAGCCCACAGAAGTCAGGGACGTAACAGCCAGGACCCCGAGCAGGAGCGAGTAGCCGCCACAGGGAAGACCCGTCCCACACACTTCAGATAAACTTGTCCTGTGCGTTTCGGAGAAAGTCACTCTGCGGTTTCCAATCAACCCATCTCTGAGCTCGGCCAAGAAGAGCGCTGCTCCTGCCGTTTGTCTGCCCTGGTAATTCTAGTCATCGGGGGTAGTGCGGCTCACATTCCACAGCTCCGTCTAAGAGACGCAAACACCGGCCCGGAGGAGCAGGGCTGTCAGCCTCTGGGAGCCCAACATGGGGCCTCCCTGCGTTCTCGCCCGCGCTCAGAAGAAGCCACGCAGGCGCCGAGCATGTTTCAGGAACCGCCTGACGGCAGAGACACCAGAGCCCGGGTGATCAGAAGCCTGTAATCAGGCTAATTTTATAACAAAGCCACAATTTAGATTCCGTGGGATCGAAGTAAATGGATGAGGTCTGCTCATGGATTAAGCTTCAGGCTGTCAACAGGATTCCGACTAGTAGACAACAGGGGAAATGTAAATCCAACGGAAAACAGAAGATGCTTCCTTATTCTACAGGTTAGAGAGAGAAATGTGAAGGTCCTGAGTAATGAAAGTGAACGGGACAAGAGAAACCAAGCAATACACGGTGCAAGCCTTTAAATTCGATCAAATCCATGAGCACCTATCCGGGGGAAACAGACAAAAAGTTCAAGGCAATTCATAAGGCCCCATCCTTAAAGATCTTTCAAACACGGGAAGGGAGGGGAGCCGCCAGGCAAACACGTCAACCACAGCCTGAGCTGCTGCAGCCGAGGGCCGCTGGACACCGGGATTCTCCAGAGGAAACGGAAATGAACCGCCCGCGTGGCCAGTACAGCAAACTGCTCACGCCTATCCGTCTTCTCACAGACTCCAACTGCATGTGGCCACTCTCTGTTTCTCACGTCCTTCTGCTGCGATGGGGCCACAGTCCAGCGAGCACCAGGCCTGCCCCATCCGTTTCACATAGAACCAGCTCCTCACCACAGCGTGGACAGTCTCTCTACCACGAAGGTCAGACTGTGCTGATGGCATCTCACGGGAAAGGGCGGATCCCTGCAAGTCGGTCCACGCACCCCTGCCCTGTTGCCACGCCTGTGAATACGTGGTCTATCCACAGGAGGCGGGACACCTGGGAAACCTCGCCAGACATGAGAGCAAGAGACCACGTGGGGTCTCCATGGAGGAGACACAGAAACAGCCACATACATGATTCAGGAGCTAGAGGCCACTTCATGTGTCTGTGGATAGACATGACGTGGCACAGCTGAGATGTGGAAGTGAAAGGTCACGTTAAGTCCACAGAGGACACGTGGGAGCAAGAGCGCATCTTCACAATGGTGTGGGAACAGAAGACCACGTGCCACAGCATGAGACTCAGGAGCAGGCCACGTAGGAAGCCACACAAGGCACAGGAATGGAAGACCAACTGCACGGCGTCTCCACAGGAGGGACCAGGGCATGAGACTGAGGGGGGCATCCACAGACAAAAGGAAGAGGCCACGGGGGCAGACACGGGGCGGGAAGCCACGTGGCACCTGCACAGGCCGGCCACGGAGCGAGTCGTGTGGTGTATCTGCAGGACACGGAGCGCGAGGCCACGTGGCCTTTTCCTGTGTCAGACACGGCGAGCAAACGCAAATGAAGCACAAGTCACCACGTGGAGTGCTGGCAAAGCCGCTGTTTCAAGTCCGTAACGCTGCTGGGCTTTACTGTGTTCAGTGTTGGGTGCCACGCCCAGGGGTGCTCAGGGGGTGCTCGGGGATAGAACCCAGAGCTCCGGAATGCAAAGCCCTTCGTGTTGTCTCCCAGGCCCTCTTCATTTATTGGGGCGGGGTCCTCCGGGCATTGCTCAGGAGCCTCAGGAGCTGCTCCAGAGACTGATGGCCAAAAAAATCCAATCTTTAGCCCCAGGGTGCCAGAGCTTGGGTAGGGCTGCCCAGGGGGCCCTGGGGTGCAGAGCGCAAACAGTGGCGGGGCCCGCCCCGAGCTACCTGCCCAAGCCCGTAACTTCTGCAGAGCCCATCAGCGCAGTGCCACCTTCAACAAACGCAGCAAGAGAGCGACCCTGTGAGCCCACGGTCTGCCCACAGCCTCCTGCACCGCCCTGGGCCGGTGTTTGCTATCTGAGGAGACCGAGTTAGTCCCCATACAGCGCAGAATGCCTTGCTTAGGCAGGGCGACATCCATTCTCCCTCCGGAGCCTTAACCTAAGTGTATTGATTTAAGGAGGCCCTTTGTAAGAAAATGACTAAAATTTGTAAAAGCTCATTAATTCAGAAGAGCGTCACTCAGAAGAGACGTGAATACCAGAAATGTTTCAAAGAAAAGTGCTCATTTGGGTTGCAGCACATAACATAAATCACAATACACTGGTAAATTGCTTCTAATAAAGAATCGAGTCCAATTAATGGAACTATGAATTAGAGCATCCCGTGCCCTGTGCAGACTCTCCAAAACTGTGCATTAGGCCAAAGAGGAAAAGGAAGGGGCCGCGGAGATAGTGCAGTGGGAAGGGCCCTTGCCTTGCGTGCAGCCGAATCAAGTTCAAACCACGGTGCCCTGTATGGTTCTGGGTCCACTTGGAGTGAGCCCTGAGCACAGAGCCTGGAGTGAGCCCTGACCACCACCGGGTGGGCCTCACCCCCGCCACACACACACACACACACACACACTCACACTAACATACACATGTGCACACACACACATGCACACACCCACACACACACGCGCGCACACAAACACACACACACACACACACAAACACACACCAGAAAAAAGAAAACTGGGAGGGAAAGTCTGGCTGTGAGTGAAATTCTAGTGAACAGTGAGAGGGGCCCCAGGCCGACTTGCCAGCTTCCGTTGAGAGCGCCCATGCCCCGTCTCACGGCAGCCGAACCTCACAAACACAATGCTACAGTGGGGCGTGGGTCCGCGTGGGCTGAGGGAGGGTCTTCTGCATCTCCCCTGGGGTCACCTGACCTCTCAGTTCCTGTCCAAGCAGCAGAGGACAGGAGGCAGCCGTGGCAAATGGACACGAAGCATGGGGCCACTTCATCCCCTTCCCGGCCAGAGGGCGCAGCGCCCCACGCAAAGCCCCAGCCGAGCACTGTCCCGAAGGCTCTGCTTCTGTCTCCTCACGTCCACCAACAGGCAGGGGCAGCCGTAGAAAGGGCGGCCTGGGGCAGCTTGGGGCCATACATGAGCACTGAGCACGAGCACTGGCTCGCCGGTGAGTTAGTACACAGCCGCGCTCAGGCTTCGGGCCAGACGGAGCTCTGGCGCCGCAGATGAGCACACAGGGCTCAGGCAAGGCCAGTCCAGGGCGCCAGGGCTGTGCCAAGCCCCAACTGTCTTGTCCTGTCCACAGGGCAGGGGTGGCCGGGTCACTCGCAGACAGACACGCTCTCTTGGCACGCTGGGGATGGGGCGGAGAGCTGGGGATCCCCGAGGCCCCTCTCCAGCCCGACAAGGAGTCCGCACTCGTGGCCAGTCCTGGCCATGGGCACACGTGCAGGCACGTCCACACACTGCACCGTGAGAGGCTCAGGGTTCCCGGCTCGAGAGCTCTGGAAAACCACGGCTGCCCCAGCCGGGTGGGAGCAGAGAGGCAGCAGATGCCCCCGGGGCCGTCTCGCACTCCCTCAGCATCACAGCCGTGCCGGGTGCCCGATTCACCCACTCACCTCCAAGGCCGGGTCCACAGCGACCCAATAGCCACCAAACGAGTCACCCAAGACAGCAGCACCCAGGTTTGCGTTTGGTGGGGGGGTGGTCCTCCTGGCCTAGAGGACAACACAGACCCCTCACACCCAAAGGGACGCAGGGCCCAGACCCCGGCCTCGGGGCAGCCACACGGTGGTGCTTGGGGACACTCCTGCTGCTGCCAGCAGGGCTCAGTGGCCACGTACAGTGTCGGTGGCCAAGTAGGGGCCAGTCTCCGGCCCGGGAGTGCACGTCTGCACATCCCGGCCTGTCGTTCCTTTCATGTTCTTCCCTCCAAACACACCTGCGCTCCTGCATCTCCACCACCCGCCCGAAGCCGAGGGGGAACCTGACAAGGAGGTTTGCAGTCAGGCAGTGGAGCAGGCAACAAAGCACTGAGACACAAACGCTCAGCTCCAAGGCAGAGCTTATTCCGCGGGAGAGAGCAAAGGGGCCTGTTCTGCCTCCCGACCATGCGTCACGGGTCAGCAGGTCCTCGCCCGCCAGGCCCTCACTCCTGGACCAACCTCCCTGGCAGAAGTGCATCCCCGATATCTAACTAACAGTTATTAAGACATGCATTTCAAGGGTCCCGGGCTAAACTTAGGCCTGCCAAAAGACGGAAAACATTTTCTCCTTCCAAAGGATGAAAACCGCTAACCCTGACTTCAAAAGCCAGGAAAGTAAAGCTCACCCGAGAGGAATTCCCCCTGAACCCCCCACCCCCACTCTGTGCGTCTCAAGCATTGCCGCTCCAGCCCACCTCTGCCCGTCCTGCTCTGTCCAGCAGCCATGGCGACGTCCCCGCGCTGCCTCGACTGCCGTCCTCCGGGTTCTCGGGTGGTTCTCGGCCTGTCAGGAGCCAGTGACCCACAGATAGCTGAAGGCAGTGGCTGGGTCGAGTGGGCGCCACAGGCAGGGTCCTAACCCCACAGCAATGCCCTCAATCAAGAGCTGCCCTTACCCCCAGAGAGCAGGAGGGAGCTGTGCTGTTACACACACACACACACACACACACACACGCACGCACATGCACACACACACACAGGTACACTCATGTACATACACGCACGCACACACATGAACATACACACGTATGCACACGTACAGACATGCACACGCATGCACACATGCATACATGCACACAATCATTACACATACGCATATACATGCACATGTGCACGCGCATGCACACATGCAGACACATTCACACACAAGGACATGTGCACACATGCACACAGGTGCACACATAGGCACACACATGCACACACACATGCATGTACCCACACACACATACACACGCATGCACACACCAGCACACAGATTCGAGGCAGTGACTCATCTGTCCCGGCAAGGTCCATGCTCAAGGGACCCACAGGCAGTGATGGGCTGGGAACTGGCTCCACGCTCGCTGCCGTGCCCCACTGCTCTGGGCACTCAGTCAAGAGCCACCCGCTGCCACCAGACGGGGGCCGCCCAGATGCGGGGTCTCCCCTGAGGACTCCGGCCTCCTCCCTGCCCCAGGGTGGGCTGGGTCATGGCACCTCCCGGCCAGTGCAGGGCGAGTGGGGAGTGGGGGACAGCAGGTCCTGCCCAGGTGGCCCCAACAATGCTTAGCAGAGAAGGTGGGAGATGCACGTGTGGCGGCTGGTGAGTGCTCCCAGGAGAAGTGCTCGGGGCATTCCTGAGCAGGAGCGCAAGCCTTCTTTGCTTCAGCCCGTCAGAGGGCCAAGAGCACCGTGTCCAGGCACCCACTAAGGACCCCAGACAACTCCATCCTCTCTCTCCACCCCTCCCCACGCCCCGGGCAGGTCTGCCCAAGAAGCTGCGGGTGCGAACCCTTGATGCCACACACCCGGGCACACAGCCCGCCCCTGCTGGGAACAGAGACGCACTGGTCCCCTTGGAATGAGGTGCCAGGGCAGAGGCCGGGACGGGGGCGCTCCGGGATGCTGGGGCCAGGTAGAAGCTCAGTGAGGCCTGGGGACCCAGGAAGCAGCTCGGGTGGTGGGGGGGAGCTACAGGCCCGGACCGTGGCCAGGGAGAGGAATGTGAGCTGCAGGCGCGGGACGTCAGGGGCCGACCACCAGCCTGGGCAGAGGCTGCCCGCGGGGGGGCGGGCAGAGGCCAGAGGATGCCGCAGACGAGAGCAGGCAGGGAAAACCAAAGCCGAGATCCCCTTCACTGCCTCCCCCGTGACTCTGGGGTCTTGACCTCATAAATCAGAATCGCCCACACCCGGCGGAAGTTCACCCTCGGAGCCGAAGCAAAGGCCGACGTGCACTGACAGCGGGCTGCAGAGGGGAGCGTCACTGGGGGTCCCCGCACCGCAGGGCAGACCCCGACAGGGCTCTTGACCACTGACGGGCACCTGGCACACGACGAGGACCCCTCGAAGCAGTCAGATGTGTGCCCATGCCAGTCTGGATGGGGCCAGGCAGAGCGCCGGCAGGAAATGAGCTGCCCAGGCCCTGACTGGGCCGGGGGTGGGGGGCAGACAGGGGGTCTCCATGCACAAACTCAATGTGCTGTGGCTGGGCAAGCAGCCCCGAGTGGAGGGTGCCCAAGAAGCCTGTCCATGCAGGACAGTCAGGAAACAGTGACAGACTGTGGCGGGGAGGTGGCCGGTCAATGTCATTTACCCGAATCGGTCATCATGTTAATCTGGGCGCTAAAATGGGTCATCGGACACGTGTGCAGACCTGCAGGAAGAGTGTGAGGCTTCCCACGTGCCAACCTGGGACCCGGGTCATGACGACTTGTCCCTGCAGGTCCTTCCGGCCAACACTGTCCCAGAGCTCCAGGAAGATGAAGGGCGCCTGAGGGGCCCATGAGCCAGCGGCGAGCTCAGCCCCGTGAAACTCTGGGCAGAGGCCTCGCCGAGGGGGACAGCTCCTGCTCACACCCACAGTCCTTGTCTGAGCGAGCCCTGGAGAGCCACGGGTGGGTGGACCAGCTCCTCCGCGGCCCTCGGGGAGCTGGGCCGTGGGGACCGGAGTAGGTGCGCCGGGCAGCAGATAGGCCCTCACCGCGCGTCTGATTCCACCCACGCCTTTACAGCGAATGGAACCTGATTCTTCTCTATGATGTCATGCCTTTCTCATGAAGAAAAAAAAGGGGGGCTGGAGCAATAGCACAGTGGGGAGGGCGTTTGCCTTGCACCCGGCCGACCCAGGTTCAATTCCCAGCATACCATGGGGTCCCTCGAGCACCGGCAGGAGTAATTCCTGAGTGCAGAGTCAGGAGTAGCCCCTGAGCAGAGCCGGGTGTGACCCAAAAAGCAAAAAAAAAAGAAAGAAAGAAAGAAAAGGTTGGTAAAACCAAGGCAAAACCAAGAAGGAGAAGTGAGCCAGTAAGTGAGTGAAGTTTCAGAGCCAGACAGCCTGGTCCAAGCTCCAGCCCTGCCCTTGCCAGCTGCAGTGAGCAGTGAGGGTGCTGGGCCCCTTCCCGGCTTCAGGATGAGTGAGGTGCTTCACCAGCCCCCCTCAGCACAGACAGCAGCGGCCGGGGGCTAGGAGAGGGGGCATCTCCACCTCAGGATCCTGGGGTCCTCGGTCTCCCAGGCCTGTCCCTGTTCGTCCAGAAGGAGCAGACCGGGCCAGGAGACGGCCAGAGGGCGGAGTGCAAGCACGGCCCCGGGGCCCTGAACACCCCAGGGAGTGACCCCGGCCCAAAGGCAGCCCCTGGGCTCCTCTGGGAGTGACGCTCAAACCAAAACTAAGAAAAAGCAGATAGGGCTGGGGGAGCCTGCAGGGTTCAGGCGCTCGGTTCCTGGGCACCACACATGGCCCTGAGCAGAGCCAGGAGTAAGCCCTGAGCACTGTCTGGCGGTGCCCCGGCCGCACCCCCAGGATGAAATCCCTGGCAGGTTTGGGGCCGAGAAGGGAAAAGTGCCCTCTGCTGCACACGAAGGGAACCGCACGCAGAGACGTCCAGGTCCCTGCTGCTCCCTGGACAGGTCCCCCTGCTGGGCCCCGCTGGATAGGACTGCCCAGTAGCCCAGTGACGGTCACAAGCTTCCTCCCACGGTGGCAGCTGCCCGGCAGCTTCTGAGGCCAAGCTGGGCCCTGCAAGGGAGTGCGGCCAGGTCACCGCCTGGAAGACCGACAGGGACAGGAGCCAGAGTTGGCCTCAGCCTGGGCAGTGCAGCACCACAGACTCACCCTGGAGCTGCCGGCCTACGGGCCGGGCTCCCTCAGCCTCGACACCTTGGTCAGACCCATCCTGGGCCACAGCTCCAGAGTCAGTGCTCCACAGACTCCACAGACCGGGTGCCGAGTCTCCACCCTTCCTCCATAGACACTCTGCCTCGCTCAGGGAGTCCGGAGGCGCAGCGGAACCCCACCCTGCCCGGGAGAGACCCCTTCTGCTCTGAGTCTGGAGCAAGGACGGGCTCTCCCCACCAACCTCAGATAGGAGACTCGGCAGCTCTACGTGTGCCACGGTCTCACAACGCCAAAGACTCCGCACAAAGGCCAGAAAGCGCTAAGCACCACGGAGTCCCCGCAGCACCCCAGAACCACACAGACCACTGCTGCCAACTGCTCAGTTCATTCTTCAGTCCATTCCACTGCACATCAGTCTCCTGTGCAGTGATTTACAAACACGGCTTAGCGATTGGGTAACTTTTCTTTTAAGTATGATTAACTTTTCTTCTGATAGCAAACAATCAAAAATAAATGAAGGCCAGTAAGTGTAGGCAATCAAAACAGAGACTTAGGGAAGATTAAAACAAAACTCCGTGTAAACAGACATCTCTCTGTTCCCCAAATGAAATGTTTATTCCATTAAAATCATGTACCATGAGATAAAAAATAGATGGAAGCTAATGTGTGTGCTCTCTTTCCAATACAACAGAAGGAATCCAACGGGCGACAGGCCTCACCAAGGCTGCCAGGAGTGAGAACAACGAGAGTTTGCAGCAAGACCCTGAATTATTCAGGTTACTTTTATTTTTAAGACCTAAATCAATGTAACAGATGTTCTGTGTAACTTTCAGGAGATAAATTCTGGCTTTAGACTTGTTTCATAGGGGAAAATCAGAGAGGTACAGAGGGAAGAACGGGAGCTAGGAAACGGAGATGGTTTCGAACACACGCAACGTGCACACAAGCACGCCCTCCGGGACCCAGGCGACCCCGAGGGCTCCCACCACCCCTGGAGACAAAGCCGGGCGCTGGAAAGGTTTGCATTTGCAAACGAGGGCGGCGGCGCTGACATTTCCAGGGCCCGGCCAGGACTGCAGACAACAGGTCACTTATCTTCCGGGGAGCCTCTAAAGGTCAGGGACCCGCGCCTGGCGGGGTCCATACGGAAATATCCTGCTTTCTCCGCGGCTCCGGCCAGCGGACGCCAGTGGGACCCAACCAACAGAAAAATCAATGATCGCCGGTGATGAGGGGAAAGTCCTTCGGGAGCGGGAGCGCGGGCCCCGGGGAGGGCCGCGCTGCGGGGCGCCGCTCTGGGACGCCCGGTGGGGGGTTCCAGCGAGAGGAAACTTAGGGTGCGGTGGGGATGCGGCCGGGGGGCTCCGGGGGAGAGCGGGCGCCGGTCACCGCTGCGCCCTCGAGCCCGCGCCGCGCTCACACCGCCAGCCCCGGAGCGCTGGGCTCGGCTCGGGCATCGCAGCTCCCGGAGCCCCGGTCCAGTGCCAGGCGCGCCTCCCGCCGGCCCAGCCCCGCCAGCCACACGGTCACGTCCCGCCCCGCGGGGGACCCGGCAGGGAAACTAGGAAAAGTTCCCGAAGCGCCGGGAGCCGCGGCGGGGAAGCCGCCTCCGGGGCGCCCGGGCCCGCGCACGCCGCGGTGGGCAGCTCCGGGTCCTGCCGGGCGCCGCGCCCGGGACAGCGCGCAGCGGGAGGGTGGCCAGGGGACCGCCCGCTGGCGGGGGGCGCGGGGGGCGCGTCCCTGCACCCGGGGCTTCCAGGCTGTCCGCACCCCCCGCACCCGGAGCTCCCCCGGCTGCCGGCAGCCCCCGCGCTCGGGGGTCCCCGGCTGCCCGCGCCCCTGCACCCGGGTCTCCCAGGTGCCTGCCCGCGCCCCTGCACTCGGGCTCTCCCTCCCCCGACACCGCCCAGCCCTGGGGTGGTGGTGGGGGTGTCCTCAGACAGTCCCCCAGGCT
>JAOXYA010385442.1:0-17891 GCA_028565675.1 Sorex palustris
ATCCCATATGGTCCCCTGAGCACCACCAGGAGTAATTCCTGAGTGCAGAGCCAGGAGTAACCCCTGTGCATCGCCAGTTGTGACCCAAAAAGAAAAAAAAAGTAATCTCTAATGTAGAATCGTTAAAAGATCGACAAGATAACACAAATGAAGTGCCTATTGAAGTGCTGAGCATTCTAAACACTTTTTAACTGATATTTACTATTATTCTCATAAATTCAGACGAGGTGAAAATCTTTTGTTAGAGTAAAATACTGAATGAATAAAAAACTTTCAATTTATATTCCTAGCTATTAATATAAATATTAATTAAACCTTGAAGCGTAGAGGTCACAGTAGAGAAATGATAAAAATAAATACATATTACTTTAATCTGAATCAGTAATAATTTAGACTGGACAGCAGGCATACAGCAAAAAACTGTTGGATCAAGTTGGATGTTGGGAACTAAGTGGAAAACATCTGCCCCAACCATATGTTTAAAGATATAAGAAGGAGCCTAAGAAAGAATACAGGGGGGCTACAGCTCTTGTCTTACATATGGCCAACTCCAGTTCAATCCCTGGCACTATATATGATCCCCCAAGCACTGCTGGATGTAGCTCAAATGCCCCTCCCTCAACCTCTCCTGTTCCCACTCACCCCCCCCCAAATAAAAACAACAAACTAAAAAAAAAAAAAGAATAGGAATTTCCAGTTAAAACAAGACAGAGATGAGAGGGAAAATGGGACAGTGAGCCAGAACTTGAAGAAGTTAAGTAAACCAGTGTGGGAGTGAAGTGCTTCTGGGTAACACAGATCATCAATAGTCAATAAAGCAACCAAACTTTTCAAAATGATGAAGCGGATTTACTTAGTTTGACCACTTAACCTTGATTTGTTTTGTTTGAGGCCACACCCAGCTGTGCTCATGACTTACTCCTGATGCTGCCCTGAGGACCTCTCCTAAAGATGCTTATAATCTCTACTGGTACCAGGGAATGGAACCTGGCTCCTGGAACCCCATTGACAGTATGTATGGCAAGTGCCATCTCCGGCCCCTTGATCACAGTTTTGACAGAAATGATGAGCAGAAATTCCATTGCCAACCAATCACTGGGTGACACCCCAAACCTGTGGATGTCATTTCACCTTAAAAGTTCTAACCAAGGAAATAAAAAAAGCAAACTTAAATCTTAAAGGCCTAAGCACAGAATGCTTTGAGTGTTACTATTAGAAATGGTCACTAAGACAGGGGAGTGGGTTTGGGATAACAGAAGAAGCAGGATAAAAGTGGTATAAGGACAATGGTGGAGATGCAATAACTTTGTGCACCAAAAACATAAGTGTTAACACTTATTATTATGCACTTATTGTGCACCAAAAACATAAGTGTTAACGTAAGTGTTAACACTATTGTAACCATGGTACCTCAGTTACAATAAAATTAATTTTGTTAAAAAATAATCATATTGAAAAGTTTGAAGGAAAGATTCACTATAATTAAGAAAATCAACTTTCCATATACCACAAGAAATCAGTTTGTCAATTTCTGTTTTGAACATAACTGGAAATCAAAGAGACTTTTGCAGAAGTACATTGACTGGATAAACATTTGTCATCCATTAATATATCTTTTTAGCAATTAATTCTATTTTAAGAGGACAGGATTTAAAGGATTTGGAAGAATACCAAAATATATTCAAATGATCTTATGCCATATGACTCTATACCATATGTGATCAAACTTAATTAAACTGCTTTAAAGAAGAGATGTCACTGTTTGCCTACAGTGTGGATATAACCCTTGAAACCTAAGCATTCAAAATATTGGAAATGAAGTCATAAAAGTAGTTCAACCATGCAAAGATTTAATATCTTTTAAAAGACATAGACCTCAGAGAAAGGGATTATCTGTTCATATGGTCAGAGTAAACAACCCACTTTTGGCCCCAACAGATGGAGGCTTTGAATCTGAGAAAGGGAAAGCAGAGAGGAATAAAAATGTGGAGCTTAAGATGACCATTTGGACTGTGTTTAGAAAACCTTCATAGTGTAAGACCAAAGGGGCACTATTATAGATATAAAAAAAACACAAAAAATCCTCTGATTCTGAAATTTCTTAGTCTATGCTACGTTTAATTTCTCAGTGATTAATTTTATGACAAGTTTAAGTAAGATTCCACAGCAATAAAACACCATTTTGTTAAGTTGTTTAATGTATTTTAGTTCTAATGGTTTGCCTAATTAAACTTTGTTTTGCAAGATTCTATTAATTATAGAACTTTGAAAAATAACTCACTATAAAATCAATATTTGGCCATAAATTTCAAGTTCATGATTGTTTTAACTTGGTAAAATTAAATGAAGGCGACTACTACTACAATTACTCTCATTTCTCATTGTATCAAGTACTATTTTCTAAAAGTAATTATCAATAGTCTTATTATATTACTATTTTGGATTAGTGTTCTTTAAATAATGCTGAGGAAAATTATCAAAAATACAAGTATTAAGGCACAAAATAAGATGGTTAAGCAAGTGCGATTTCTCAAACTCACTCTTGCCCTCAAAAATAAAGCAAAAAAAACCATTTCTTTTGTTTCAGACATCATTAAAAAAATTAGGGTCCAGTGAATAAATTATTTTCATTACTATTTTTATTTTATATCAAAGAAAATTAGATGTGACAGCATGTCATTTGTAAAAACTAATAAATGTACTATACACTTATTATATTATGCACTTCATGTATAGTTTCACAAAGGAACTATTTATTGTTTTGTTTGGAGATGACTAATATTCTGTCCTCCAGTTTTCCCACTTGCAAAGTGAGAGCCTCTGTACTCCTCTTTCTTGTCATGGGTCAATATTCTTAACTACTTTCTATTTATTTTTATTGATTAGACTTCACTGGGACAGTTCTCTGTCTCCGATCCAATCCTCTCTATTCTAAGGAATCTTCTTTAAGGTTCATCAAACTCATCACCTTCCCTGCGCAACCTTTTTTTTAAACTGTTCAAGTTTCCAGCTAGTTTACACTTTCTTTGTTTTTTAGTTTGTTTTGGTTTTGTGACCATACCTGGTAGTGCTCAGGGCTCTCTCCTAGTTGTTTGCTCAGGGCTTACTCCTGGTATTTCTGGGGAAACTCTCTTCAGTACTGAGGATTGAACCCTGGCTGGTCACTTGCAAATGAGAGCTTTTTGTAGTTCTCTTTCTGGTCCATGGGTCAACATTCTTAACTACTCTCTATTTTTCTTTAATGATTGGACTTCACTACATTGGTTGGGAATGTAAAACTTATATTAGGTGATTCTATTGCCATAGCTGAACTAATCAACTGATCAAGCTGTAGGTATGATGAGAGGAAAATAATTAATAGATGTTAAGTGCTCATTGATGTGTTTGCTCTGCTCTCAGCCTTTTTCCATGGATTGTCATTCTCTCTTTCCAATAGTCCTACCAGGCATAATCTGTTTTTATTCTCCATCTTATAAATGAAGACATCGAGGTTTAAAATAGATCAATAATCTTCCCAAGGTGATGCTGCACATTTTGGTGGTGGTGAGGGGGAATATCTCTTGGTCTTTCTCATTTGGTACTTCTGTGTATATCTTCTAGATATAAAAGTCTTTTTTAAAAGATGCAAATTTGGAGTTTAAAAGAGCATGGGAGGGGTGGAGAGATAGCACAGTGGGTAGGGCGTTTGCCTTGCACACGGCCAACCCGGGTTCGATTTTCAGCATCCCATATGGTCCCCTGAGCACCACCAGGAGTAACTCCTGAGTGCAGAGCCAGGAATAACCCCTGTGCATTGCCAGGTGTGACCCAAAAAAGCAAAAAAAAAAAAAAGAATGAAAGGATGAGGGGCTGGAGTGATAGTACAGCAGGCAGGACATTTGCCTTGCATGAGGCTGACCCAGATTCGAGTCCCAGCATCCTATATGGTCCCCTGAGCACCACCAGGAGTGATCCCTGAGTGCAGAGCCAGGAGTCAGCCCTGAGCATTGCCAGGTGTGACTTACCCCCCAAAAAAGCAAAAAAAAAATCATAACTACTCTGGGCTGGAGCAATAGCACAGCCTGTAGCGTGTTTGCCTTGCACATGGCTGACCCCCATTCAATTCCGGCATCCTATATGGTCCCCTGAGCATGGCCAGGAGTGACTCCTGAGTGCTGATCCAGGAGTAGTAACCCCTGAGCACTGCTGAGTCTGACCCCCCTAAAAAAATCCAAAGGTAAAAAAAAAAGAATGCAAGGATGACAACAGCTGTCAGTATATTTGGATTTTGGTACAACAGCTCATGAAATTGTAAAAAAAAAAAGAAAAAAAGAAAAGAAAAAAGAAAAAAAAAGAAATGGTTCCAACAGACCTAGTGAAAATGTAGTCATTTGGCCTATGAGTGAGCAGAAGGACAGAAACAAAGGGAAGGGCACTGTCCAGCTGCCCAGACAGGTGAGAGGAGAAAGAGCCTTAGCTGGCACCCAGGGCAATGCCCAGGAGAAGAGAGGCAGCTGGCAGAGAAGCCCTGGGCCGGGCAGGAGCCTGGAGGGCAGGGACCGGCCCCTCCTGGTCTCCAGTCCAGGGAGCTGGCAGCAGGGAAAGCAAATCTGCTCTGGGATGTAAGTTCCACCTTGGGGAAATGGAAGAAATGGGCAAAACAGGCAATGGAGCCTCAAAACCTGCAGACCTGGGGCGTCCCTGAGATGAGAGGCAAGGGCCAGGGAGCTAACACTGCAGCCAGGCACTTAGCTTGCACCCGTGGATCCTGACCGATGCCAGTTGATTCCCCCTGAACTCCATTTGGTCCCCAAGCCCTGCCAGGAGAGAAATCTGAAAGAAACGGAGGTGGGGAGTGGGGGATGGGGGGTAAACCCTGAGCACCACTGGGCGTGGTTCCAAAACCAAAACCAAAAACCGAAAGAGGAGGGAAAGACAAAGGGAATTCCTATGGCAAGAGGCATGATGCCAGGCTGAGTCAAATGCTGGGAGGAAGAACATGGGATATGAACTCCTTCAGGCATCCTGATACAGGAAGGCCCCTGTTTGGTCAACTTGTTCCAGAAAGGATGTTCAGAAGGAGATTTAATTTCTTTTTTTTTTTTTTTTGGTGGAGGTGGAGGGCACACCTAGAAGTACTCAGGGGTTACTCTTGGTACTACACTTGGGATTCCTCCTGGCAGGGTTCGAGGGCCATATGGAGTGCTAGTGATCACACCCTTTGTTGGCCCTGGGCAAGACAAAGAACCCTGCCACCTACTGTACTATTTCTCCAGCCCTCAAAAAGGGACTTAAATTACCAGGGGCCTCCCCCATCCTCAAACTGGTAAGTGGAGGCAGGGCTGTGTTTGCAGGGGATGGGGGGAGCAGAGCAGGGCTAAGGAGTGAGCAGTAGAGGAAAGACCCAGTTGCCATTGGGGATGGCCCAGTGCCTACTTCCTGCAGCTCCACAGTGCCCTTCCCAGGATGCTGAGGGGACTGCGGGCAGCCCAGGAAGCCGACACCATGGTTTGCACCTGGACCCCTGGCAGACACCCATACCGAGGGATCCCCCACCAACTCAGACCAATATTAGGACAAGCAGCTGCAAAAGAGTAAGAACACAAGATCCAACATGAGCCTGGCAGAGACTGTGTGCCAAGAGCACCCCGAAAACCCTTGCCAGCACCCAGAGTTCTAGTTGTCCTCCGCAGCTGTCCCCGGCTCCCTGGGATGCTAGGGGGACTTGGTACTGGATACTCACCAGGGAGGAGGCACAGCTGGAACAACTGGCCAGGAGCTGGCTTCATGCTAGTGGGTGGCCAGCTGGTCCTGGCAGGGGCACGGCTTCATCTCTGGTCCTAACACAGGCGGACCCCTGGGTGTGCCAACACAAGTGACCAAAAGGTGGGGGCAGCTCTGCCCTCCTGCAGGTCCTCAGGAAAGCTGCCAGAGGACCCGACGTCTACCCCCCTCCCCCCATCTCTGAGGTATCTCCTCGTCCTCCCTTCTGTAGAAAGATGGGGAAAAAATGGTGTCAACATTTATTTCAGGCCACTCTATTTATTCTTTTCATCTTAAAGAACGGGTCTTCCGGGTGTTGGAATACTGTATGACTGAAACCCAATCATGAACAACTCTGTAACTCTGTATCTCATGGTGATTCAATAAAATAAATAAAAAGAGGAGCTGGAGCCATAGCACAGCAGGTAGGGCGTTTGCCTTGCATGCGGCCGACCCAGGTTCGATTCCCAGCATCCTTTATGGTCCCCCTGAGCACCGCCAGGAGTAATTCCTGAGTGTAGAGCCAGGAGTCACCTGAGCATTGCCAGATGTGACTCAAAAAGCAAAAATAAATAAATAAAATAAAATGAATAAAATAAAAAATAAAAGAAATGGTTCTTTAAAAGCAGAATTGTGTGGCGAGAGGCTCCCAACAACATGAGAGCTCAAACCAGAGGCTGTGCGGCTTCAGGTGAGCACAAGGCTTCTCTGATTAGTCCCATGAAGAGTACCCACCCAGCACCTGAGCTTCAGAATACGCTGGACACCAAGAACATAGAAGCGCTCACACCAGAGGAGCAGCTTCTGGTATTTTCAGAAACCATTTCTCATGGCTGGATGCTTAGGCACTTCTTTCCAACAATCAAGTACTAACTGGTTGCCCCAAAACTAAAAGCTGCCCTTTGCTTTTAGTCAAGTTTCTACATACATACATACATACATACATAGAGAGAGAGAGAGAGAGAGAGAGAGAGAGAGAGAGAGAGAGAGAGAGACTCTGTCTGCCTTATGGCAGCAGACAGCCAAAGCTGGACAATTGACTCTCCGAGCCCCCCTGCTGGCTGGCCCAGTGGGCGCAGGCTGGCTGGGATGCCCTCAGCCTGCTGTTTGTGTAGACTCAGAAGTCTGCCACCTCAGCACATCAGTTATGTCCAGGCGCGTTTTTAGCCTTCAGTTTCTCCCCGAACAGCTTCTGCCAAAGTCTTAAGAAGAGTTCCTTCCCTTCACATCGCCTTGTCCAGATACTTGCGAGAGTCCCGCAGGGTCCTGCGGGGAGCAGGAATACAGGCTCCCCTCCGGGCCATTCCCTGCCTTCCCGGGCCAGCTGGAAGCCCTTGCCCAGACGCCCAGCCTGCAGAGCCGCACAGCGCTGCAGCGACACCAGCTGGCCTGTCCATGTCCCTGCAGCAAAGCCTTTCCTAGGGCACCAGAGCTGCCAGTCTCCTAGCCAGCAGACAGGACGCGGCTGCCCCTTGATTCTCTTTTGCATTGTTCTGGGGGTCACACCCGGCAGTGCTCAGGGGCTACTCCTGGCTCTCAGGAATCACTCCTGGCAGTGCTCAGGTGACCATAAAAGATGCCGGGGATCAAACCTGGGACGGCTGCATGCAAGACAAGTGCCCTACCCACTGTGCTATATCGCTCAGCCTGCCCTCTGAGGGGCTCATCCTCACTGCTCAGGGCGAGCAGACCAGGGGCAGTGTCGGGGTTGGGTTGAGAGGGAGAGACTGTGGGGGTCCCACACAGGGAACGGCAGTCCTTACCTTCAACACACAACACTCTACCACCACACTCACACTGTGACACGAAAATGCGTCACTTAGGACCCGATTCTGATGACTCTTCAGTCTAATCTCAGCACTGCACTGTTTCAGAAACGCCCCAATGCAGACTTTGGAAAAGTGGGAGGAAGGGTGGGGGGAGGTACCAGGCAAGGTGGTCAGGACCGTGCAGTGCTGGAGATGGAACGGAGTCCCGCATGCAGAGCCAGCACCCAGCCCTCTGCCAACGGCTTCCAGTGCCAGGTGCAGCGCTGTCTGGGCAGTAAACCCACCTGGCAATGAGATCCGCGTTCACGACAACACTGCCAGGACTCGCTGCCACGGCCCTGGGCGGGAGTGGGCTTTCCTTCATGGCGGGGAGATGCCAGCCTTGGCAGAAGCAGGCAGGGCACTGTGGATTCCAGCTCTTAAAGCTGAATGGTCCTACAAAACCCCACCCTTTCAGAGCTGGGGTATCAGAATTGCAGGGAGGACCCTTGGGAAACACAGTCTAAGAGATGGCTGGTATGATTCCTCTGAAGGGTGAGTGGAACAGAGTCAGATTTTTCTGCCATGTTGGATGGAGGTATTTCACTTGTAATCTACACAGCTGCTGGCCACAGTTGACTTTTCAATTCTCCCTCCTCCTTGTATAAAATTAAAAAAAAACTATAATAGAAACGGGCTGGAGCAATAGTACCTTGCACATGGCTGACCCGGCCAACCTGAGTTCAATTCCTCTGTCCCTCTAGGAGATCCTGGCAAGCTTCCGAGAGCATCTCGCCCACATGGTAAAGCCTGGCAAGCTACCCATGACGTATTCGATATGCCAAACACAGTAACAACAAGTCTCAGGATGGAGACGTTACTAGGCCCGCTTGAGCAAATCAATGAACAAAGGGAGGACAGTGCGACAGTGCTATAATAGAAACAGACCTCATAATCCTCTTCAAGGTTGGCCCATGTCCCTCATTGCTATGGGACTGGCACATCTGGTGGTAGCAAGCGGGGGATGAGGGGGAAGGGATCCATCCAGAGGGACCTGCCCAGGTGGCCGGGGCTGCCAGCCAGGAGGCATGTGACATTCCCAGGTGCCCATTTGATAGAGCCACACAGGGGTAGAAGGAAAACAAGCAGGGGGAGGTTTAAGAGCCCCCACTCCCCCCAAAAAATCCCTGCAAATGGGCCCGGGAATAAGCACCAGAATATACAGGTTATCCTTTCAAACACCCTGCTCTTCCGGCCCGTCTCCCGTCTAGCCTGTCAGTGCTGAGATATAAAAGAGAGTTTCCATTTTCCCCCAGGCTTCCTACTTAAGGATGCTCCGTTCCCTCGCCTTCCTGCTCTTGCCTGTGATACTCTTTCCTGTTTCTGCTGAAACTGGCCATCCTGTCTCCGGTCCTCTGCTTTGCCTTGACAGCCCGAGACAAGAACAGGAGTGCACCACAGAAGCCACTCAAATATGGCGGGGGGCTTTGTGGGTGAACTTGGTGAAAAGGCAGGGAAGCAAGCAGCTCTGAGGGGAGGTGACAATTTCATCTCACCTAAGGCCTCCCAGCTCCCAGTCCAGCTTTAGATCCCGATAATGCCACTATGATGCTGGGGCCTCCCGTGCTCCCACCTTCACCACCAGTGCCCCTCCCCCGATCCCCACCTCCCAGGCCTTGGCAGTGCTAGAAATGGGGTAGAGGTGCACAATACAAGTTATAAGCTGCATGAGGCGGGGGACATACCCAAATGGCAGCCAAGGAGCATACGCGGTGGGAATGAGCCTCAGCTGCCCCCAAGCCTCTACCCCAGGCTTCCAGCATGCGGATGAGGAAAGCATTCAGTTCCCTCACTGTTTGGGCTCTACTCCTCTAGGGAATCCAAGTACCTGGCACCTCAATTGTCAGGAAAAGGGGAAAAAAATGGAGAACTCTGAACTCCGGCCCATCCCCAAGTTAAGAGTGCCGAGCTGTGTTGGCAAGTTAGGAAAGCCAGTCAGTGCCAGGGAGTGCCACCCTATGCCAGGGAGTGACCTTCGTCATGGGTCCCCCCTGTACCAGTCAGTTCCAAACTGTGCCAGTGGTGTCAGCCTTGCCAACCTGTGTCAATCAGTGAGGGGAGCCAACACATACCCATCAGAGCCAGGGAGCCCACGTCACTTTCATGAGCCCATTAGTGCCAACCTGCAGTAGTCTGTGCCGACCTGAGCCTGTTGGTCAGTTGGTGCCAATAGTGCCAGTCTAGTGTCAACCTGTGCCCTTGCCCCACCTGATGGAGCCATGGGGGAAAATGGTGCCCAAGAATCAGTGAGCCGCTGTTGGCTGTCTGCAGCTGTTGGTTGCATCCTAAAGGGCTTGGGAGTCACTCCTGGCAGTGCTCAGGGATCATGAGGTGCCCGAGCTCTCACGAGGGTTCCCAATATGTACCCGGCCTTTGTGAGCTATCTCCCCAGCTCTCACGCCACAAGGTTTACTGACAGCAAAAAAGCAGGGGCTTCATTTGCAAGGGAGGCAGGAAGGGACTTGCATGGGAGAGAATCCTGGCTGGCACTTCCTTGGCCTGGATGGTGATTACAAGGAGACAGTCACTCGTCTTATGGAAGAAGAAGAAAAAAAACATTTCAATTAAACTATACATCTGCTTTGTCTCATTTTCTGAACATTACGACAAAAAGGTAATTTAAAAATAAATATTCAACAGTTACTTAGCATACCAAACATTTTATTCATTTATAGAGCATTTTCAACAAAAATAACCACCCCCCCCAACTTATTTTTGAACTTAAAAGTTCTTCCCGTTGCTATGTGATAATCGGGAGCCTGAGCTCATTCTCTGTGGGTTTGCTATGCTCCCAGCACCTGGGCCAGCTGAGGCTCTGCCCACACCCTCTCTGCTCAGCAGAGGGCACTGGCTGGGGCCACATCTGCCCAGGGCACTGATCCATGTACAGGCATGTAGCAGTGGCGTTGGGAGACGTCATCTGGACATGTGGAACAAAGAAAAGTTTTCTGACGACTTCAGGAGTGCTGCAGTTCTCGACCATTTGTTTTATTCATTACTAAATCAAAGTTCTAAAAATGTATGTTTACACTTGCAGTAAAAGTATACCAAATAAAAGATATCGCTGAAACATCAAATAAACCTCAAGTTTCAAGAAAATTTTACTTATTATCCATTTTGCCACTTTTTAGCGTATGGTACCACATAATGCCACTTTGCCTTGATGACTTAGCCTGAAGGTGGTGTCTGTCAGTCGGTCGTGGCCAATGGGCCATCTGTACCCGGATCTTTCCGCCCAGGAAGGAAAGAAAACAAAACACAGCCACTGGCTCAAGTTTGTCCAAGAAACCAGATTACTTCAGTCTTCAGATTGCTTAGCTCCTTCTCTTGCCAATCTGTCAGCTTCTTCATTGCCCACAAATCCCGAATGGCCAGGAACATGCATCTGTTTGTAAACAAAGTTTTTCTTTTAATCATCATGAGTCTTCTACAGGGTAGCACATCACTATAACCTGAGTCTTAAAAAACAAAACAAAACAAAACAAAAAAAAACAACTGAGGGCCAGAGAGACAACTTACCACACTAAAGCTGCGCTACAATTGCTGTTAATTTAACGACATTCAAGTGTGAGTCACTGGGTATACATGCTGGGGTCACTGTGTTAAAGAGTCGAGTGTGTGGGGGCTGGAGCGATAGCACAGCAGGTAGGGCATTTGCCTTGCAAGCGGCCGACCCGGGTTTGATTCCCAGCATCCCATATGGTCCCCAGAGCTACCGCCAGGTGTGACTCAAAAATCCAAAATAAATAAATAAATAAATAAATAAATAAAGAGCTGAGTGTGGTTTGGACGCAGGAGACCTGTGTTGGATCCCTGACATCACACGTACAATGTCAGGAGCAACCTCCAAGCACTGAGCAGGAAGTAAGCCCTGAGCATCACTGGGTGCTTGCCCCCCGAGAATCAACTTCTTCGGTAGAGATCAACCAATGGAGAGTCCCCCTTCGGAGACATCTTCCTCAACACAATTTCAAGCAGCCCAAAGTCCATTCCGGAAACATCTATGCAAGGGATAAAAATTCCATTCTGATTCTCCACAAATTAGTTTACAATCTGTACTGCTTTCTTTTCCCACCTAATGGATGGATGTAGCACACTTGCCAGGCAAGACACAGGGAGGACGGATGGGTAGATAAGAAATATAAACGAAACACATAATGTATTCTATTTAAGTGGCTCTAAAAAAGAAGAGGTGTGTTTATGTGATTTAACCACTGTTGGTCTCCAACCGGCCCCCCCTTTCCCTTTCCCTAAAAATGGAAATATAGAAGTTAAATTACCCAACCAGCAGGCGATCCTGGGGTGGGAGAGCAAAGCAGGGTTATGACTATGGTGCTAGTTTAACCTGTTCTGTAACGAAGCAAAAGTGCTAATAAGTCCTTTTTATTTTTTTGAAGAAAGTTTTTACTGACACTCATTTAGAGAGATGTGAGGGGAGAAAGGGGGAGAAATACACGTTTGAGAGAAAACACAGGCTTTTCTGGAGTGGAAACAAGCAAGCAAAGAAATCAGCAAGTGAAATAAGAGTTCAAGGGGAAACGTGGGCTTGAAGAGCAAGTGCAGTAAAAGTCATTTAAGAAAAATATACCCATGTTTTTGAAATTCTGTCTCAAAGGTATTAAAATATGACATCAGGCATGTTGAAAGTAGACTATGGACTGAACATGTCTGCCACTCAATGCCTCTTTTGCAGACCACAGCACCCAAAAGGAGAGAGAGAACAAAAGGAAATGCCCTGCCACAGAGGCAGGGTGGGATGGGAGGGATGGGTGTGGGAGGGATACTGGGATCCATGGTGGTGGAAAATGGGCACTGGTGGAGGGATGGGTATTTGATCATTGTATAGTCGAAACCCAAGCACAAAAATTTGTAAATCTAAAACTGTACCTCATGGTGTTTCACTAATAAAAAAAAAAGAAAAAAATATTCATGGATGGACAACATTCCACCATTGCCCTCATGTAAGTTAATCTACCAGCCTTGTTCCAGAGACTAATAAATAAATCTCGAATGAGGTCAACTAGCTGCAAAAATTTCTCTGATACGCATTCCTGGCTGAGCCCAGCAAGGCAATCTCGAGAGGAGGGTGGGCCAGCTCCCACCCTATGAAAGTCCAAGCGATCACTCCCACAATACAAGCTTCAGCCATGCCTTTGACTGGACTGCCAGTTAAATATTCTATTGTTTTCTGGAGCACAGGGCTGCAATGCAGCCAAGCAACATCTCCAAACTCTACCACACTGACATCCCTGTAGTAGTACACCAGATTGGATGGGCTGTGATGTAGAAACCAACCAATCTCAGCTAACAAACACAATACAGAAGGCTTAACTTACAACAACCACTTAGTAAACCCTCAGACAAGAACTTAATGTACCCATAGTGAGATATAATAATTTTCAGAATTTTTTTCATAGAAATACTTTTGATCATTCCATTAGCCATTTATTGGTAACAAGCAATAGAAAATAAATTATTGAGGGCCTACATATGGACTGACTCGAGGAGTGGTTGGGGAAATGGAGACAATGGTGGAAGGAAGGTGTCAGTGGTGGTGGGATTGGTGTTTGGATATCGAATGCCTGTGACAAATCATTATGAACAATTTTGTAAACTACGGTGTTTAAATAAAGGAAGAAAAAGTCACAAACATTTTATAAGGATTGCATTGAATCTATATAGTGCTTTGAATACAACAGTAATTTTGACAATATTAATCAATTCAATCCATGAGCAGAAAAAACATTTGCCTTCCAATATTTATTGCAGCATGATTCACAGTAGCCAAAATATTGAAATAGTAAAAATACCCAAGAACAAAAAAGTATAAAAGCAAATTATTGCATATAGATTAAAAAATAAATTTGTTCATATGTATAGTATAGAGATAGAGAATGAGACAGAAAGCAGAATATTATTTAAATAAAGAAAAATAAAATCATTAAATTTGAAGCTCTGTAGATGAAATTGAAGGGTATCATGCTGTATGAAGCCAGCTAGGAGAGGGACAGATACAAAATGACCTCTCTCAAGTATGAGACTTAAAGAATCATAGAAAGAAAATAATAAATGGCCCAAGGCAACAGGATCTTTGAACTGATCTACAGAACTGAGCTTATCCTAGTGAGGATTGTGAATGAGACATTTTTTTAATCTCTCTCTCTCTCTCTCTCTCTCTCTCTCTCTCTCTCTCTCGTGTTTTTACATATTGGAAAGTCATGAGCTTTTGTATGTTAATTTTGTAGGCTGTCACTTTCCTATACAAATTCATTATTTCTAGAAGCTTTTTTGACAAGTCTTGCCTTCTTCCTTTCCTATCTAGATGTTTTTAATATCTTTTTATTACATACTTGCCATGGCAAGTACTTTCAATACTACATTGAATAAAAGTGGTAAGAGTTGGCAGCCTTGTCCTGTGCCTGACCCTAGACTTAGTTTTTCCCTAATTTCCACTTTACAAAGAGTTTTTAATCATGAATGGGTGTTGGATCATGTCAAATATTTTCTCTGCATCTAAGAAAATGAAAATATTATTTTTCTTGTGTTTATGTGTTGTCATCCCGTAGTTCATTGATTTGTTCAAGCTGGCACCAGTAACGTCTCCACTGTGAGACTTGTTGTTACTGTTTTTGGCATATCAAATATGCCACGGGGAGCTTGCCCCCTCTGCCGTGCAGGCAGGATATTCTCAGTAGCTTGCCAGGCTCTCCGAGAGGGACAGAAGAATCAAACCCAGGTTGGCATGCAGGGCAAATGCCCTACCCACTGTGCTATCATTCCAGCCCTACAAACAATATTGACTTGTATATTTCAAACCATTCAAGCATCTCTATGATGAATCCCACTCCGTAATAGTATATGATATTTTTCATGAATTGTTGGATTTGATTTGCTAGTATTTTGTTGAGGTTCTTTGCATTTATTTTCATCATGGATATTGGTCTGTAGTTCTCTTTTTTTGTTCTTTTGTTTTGTTTTGTCTCTGCTTTTGGTATCAGGGTAAATTTTGCTTCATAGAAGTTATTTGGGAGTATTTCTGTTTCTTTTATTTCCTGAAAGGGCCTGAAAAGTTTTGGCAGTAGCTGTTCCTTAAAAGTTTGGATAAACTCATTATTAAATTCACATGGGCCTAAGTTTTTGTTTCTGGGGAGACTTTAGATTATCATTTTAATTTCTCAACAGGCATAGGCCTGTTCTAGTGTTCCACATCTTCTTGGTTAAGCCATGGAGGATTATAGAAGCCCAAGAATTATCCATTTTTTTCTAGGTTTTCTCATTTTGAGGCATAAAGATTTTCAAAGTAATCCCTGATGATCCTTTTTATTTCTATGGTGTCTGTTGCCATGTTTCCCTTATCATTTCTAATTCATTTAATTAGAATTCTCTTTTTTGTGTGTGAGTTTTGCTAGTGGTTTATTGATCTTGTTTATTTTTTCAAATAACCAGTTCTTAGTTTCATTAATCTTTTAAATGGATTTTTTGGATTCCAATTCATTAATTTATGCTCTAAGTTTTATTTTCTTTCTTTCCTTCTCTCCTATCTACCTTGGGCTCTTTTTTGTTGGTCGTTTCCAAGTCTCTTAAGCTGTGTATGTCAGTTTTTTATGTTGGCCCCTTCTTTCTTCCTAATAAATGCTTACACGGATATGAACTTTCCTTTTAACACCATTTTTTCTGTGTCCACAAATTCTGGTAACATATCTTTGTTATCAGTTGTTTCCAGGAATCTTTTGATTTCCTCTCTGACCCAATTGTTGCTAAGTTGTTAGCTGTTTAATTCCCAGTTGTTTGAGTTATTCTCCTTTTCTATTTGTGATTAACTTCTATTTTTAATGCATCAAAGTCTATGAAATTAGTTGATATTATTTTAATCCCCTTGACTACATGGATGTATGTTTTGTGACCCAGCATGTGGTCTATCATGGAGACTTTCTCAAGTGCACAGGAGAAGAATGTGTATTTGGCTTTGGGGGCTTAGATCTCCAAGCCTGTTCAGATCGGGACTGGGCCTCCTCCACCCAGATCCCCCATCTTCCAGTATGTAGGCATTACACCCACCAACTGCCCCTGGTGCTGTGTTTCTAATACACAGTGAAGGAAATAAATAAATTGTTGCTATCATAATAGAAAAAAATTGATAATGTTTCTAATGATCTAGATAGTTAACAGTGTTGATAAATTCTGGTTCTCTTTCTTGTTTTTGTTTTTTATTGTTTTTGTTTTGAATGGCAATCTTGTCCCAAACTATACTTAACATGTCACTGTCACTTTGTTTCATAGGCCTTCAGATCAAGAGGAATTATTCTTGAGGAACCATTTATTGGGAGCCTACTCTGCACTTGGACCTCATATAAATAATCAAATCTGAGACCGTTACGATGCTGGAATGGATAAGACTTTGGTGGTCATGTATTCAGCACATGCGAATGATGTTAATTGTGGCAAGAGGGCAGACTTTTATTATATTCAAAGATTCTCACAGTAATATCTCCTATCCACATAAGGTACTAATAAGGCACCCTTGTTGTTTCCCACCAAAAAGTAGAGTATAATTTTCTTTCTCTAGGATCTAGGCAGTTTGTAGCTATTCTGACTAACGCATAGAGTAGAACTGATGCCATTTGTTTTTAGAAAGATAACCCTTGAAAAATGAAGCAGCTTTCATTTTAGTTTTGAAAAACTATCCAAAAAACCTGGTGTTTTGGATCACACAAGACATCCAACTACCACATCCAGCTGTGAGGAAACCAAGACCTGATGGATGGGGCATGGCTAAGAATGCCAAACAACTGTTCCAGAAGATAGAGTTGTCCTCACCGAAGCCATGCTTATTGCCAATTTTGTCATGTCAGACTTCCTGTGCTGCAGAATTCATGAACTTAAGAAAAGAGTTGTTTAGGGACTGGAGTTTATGGCACAGCAGGTAGGGTGTTTGCCTTGCACGTGGCCTGACCTGGGTTCGATTCCCAGTGTCCCATCTGGTCCCCCAAGAATCGCTAGGAGTGATTCCTGAGTGCATGAACCAGGAAAATAACCCCTTGTGCATCACTGGGTGTGACCCAAAAAGCAAAAAAAAAAAAAAAAAGAAAGTTTTTTCATGCACTAAACTATGAGGTAGTTGGAACAACTGGATAGCTTAAAAACTGGCACAGTTTGGTTTCCTAAAAACCAAGTTGTAAGAATTGTATGTCTCTTAGGTGGATAGTAAGAGTGAAGATACATAGTACTGAGTAAAATATGAGTTTCACTGAACATAACAAGGTAGGTGGGAGTGGCTTGCTTATTTATTTGGTTTTAGGGTATTAAGTCACGTGGTGTATCTGAGTTATAGATCTTTAAAGTGACACTGAAAATTAGCTTATTCTGGTTTATTTGTAAATATTCCATCTACTTTGCATTTGGTTTTCCTACTTAGCAGTCAATAAATCTAATGATTCTTTTATTTGCCTTCATATATTGTATACATCATTTGTATAAGATAAGTGAATGTCATTTGAAATTGGTCATCTTTCTAGAGGGCATAATTCAAGTATTTAAAAAAATCTGAAGATGTTATAGGTATTTAAAAATATTAAATTATATATAAAAATTAGCACTCTGTTAACAAGGCTGTTGACTAAGTAACTTGGTAACCTACACATAAATTAGAATGTTTTTATCAGATAAGTTTTATAGGTGAGATACCAACATGTTTTTTACTGATTAGAAAAATATTTCTATAATTTTGGAGTGTTTTACTGACACCTAGTGGCATTCAGTTTGTTTTCAATTCTTTTTAACTTTATTTCTATTCATTTCTCTATGGCCATCCTCTCAATGTTTAAGAAAACTGTTTCAAAGGTGTGAAGCTATGGGTGAAGTTTTGTGGAGTATGCATGATATTATATGTATTTTCTATCGTTTAGTATAAGTGAATGTTCTGATCATGCCATTTATTCTTAAGTGTAACTTTTATGTACTTTTTCTTTACCTTCGTTTTCTTGATTCTTGTTCATTCCCTCAGCCCTTTTCTATGTGTATAATTCTACCCCCTTGTCCTGCGTCTAGATTTTCTCAGTGTGCACAAAGTTCAATGCATGAGAGAATATGCTTGATGTAACAAAAACATTGTATGTGTTTTTGCCATTATATTTTTGAAAAATAAAATTATACATTGTTTTATATAGTTTGCTTTTCTTAACATATTTTTAGAACTTAAAGATAACTATCTCTCATTCTATTTATTCTTTAAATGCATACAGAATCATTTAAAATTATTTTTTGGGGGGCTGGAGCAATAGCACAGCAGGTAGGGCATTTGCCTTGCACGCAGCCGACCTAGGTTTGATTCCCAGCATCCCA
>JAOXYA010385542.1:0-17889 GCA_028565675.1 Sorex palustris
ATGAGACAGCGTCCTTGATTTTTGTTCGTCGACGGATGTCGGAACTCCGGATTCTTTCTCTCATTTGAGTGAAACGTAATATTCCGAGCATAGCTCTTTCTATTCTTCTTTGGGAGACCTGAATAGCGTTCTCTGAGACCTTGGACTCCAGGCTCGTCAGACCCGGGGACAGAGTTTCTCTGCTTGCTCCCACCAAACACTCCCATGAGTACAAAATCAGGGGGTACACAGTCCCGTGAGCACACACTCCTGTGAGTACATAATCCGTGAGTACAAACTCCCATGAATACACACTCCCTTGAGCACACACTCCCGTGAACACACACTCCCATGAGTACACATCCCTTGACTACACACTCAGGTGAGCACAGATTTCAGTGAGTACACACTTCCATGAGTACATACTCTCATGAGCAAACACTCTCGTGAGTACACACTCCTGTGAGTACACACTCCCGTGAGCACACACTTCCATTAGTATGCACTCACATGAACACACACTCCCGTGAGCACACACTCAGTTGAGCTCACACTCCCATGAGTACACACACCCGTTAACAGACACTTTAGTGAGTACACAGTCCCGTGAGTAAACACTCCTGTGACCAGACACTACAGAGAGTACACAATTCAGTGAGTACACACTCCCATGAGCACACACTCAGTTGATTACACACTCTCTTGAACACACAATCCCATTAGCACAAACTTCTGTGAGGAGACATTTTCATGAGCACACACTCCCATGAGCGGACACTCCCGTGAGCAAACACTTTATGACTACACACTCCTGTGAACACACACACCTGTGAGCACAAAATTAGGTGAGCACACACTCCCCTGTGTACAAACTTATGTGAGCACACAATCACCTAAGTACACACTCTGGGGTGTAAACAATCCCTTGGGCACATACTCCCATGAGTAAACACTGCCATGAGCAAACACTTCTGTAGAAAACACTCCTGTGAGCAGACATTCCCATGAGTACACACTCCTGTGAGTACACACTCCTGTGAGCAGATACTCCCTTGAGTGCACACTCCCATGAATACACCCTTGGGGGTTACACACCCGGGAGTACACAATCCAGTGATCACACACTCCTGAGAGCAAACAATCCCATGGATACATAATCCCGTGAGCACAGACTCCCCTCAGTAACACCCCCATGAGCAAACACTCCCATGAGCACACACTCCTGTAAGTAGACACTCTCAGGAGTACACACTCCTGTGCACAGACCCTTTCTTGAGTACAAACTCCCGTGAGTACACAGTCCCGTGAGCAGTCACTCCCGGGTGTACACACTCCCGGGAGCAGACATTCTCAGGAATAGACACTCCCATGAGCAGACAATCCCATGAGCACACACTCCCATGAGCAGTCTCTCATGTGAGTACACATCCTGTGGGTACACACTCCTGTGAGTACACACTATTGTGAGTATACACTCCCCTGAGTGCACACTGCCATGAGTACGCACTCCCATGAGCATACACTCAGGTGAGCGCAAACTCCAATGAGTATAAACTCCCATGAGCACTCACTCCCGTGAGAACACACTCCCATAAGCAGAAAATCACGTGAGCAAACTCTCCCGTGACTACACACTTCTGTGAGTACACACTCCCATTTTCAGACACTCCAGTGAGTACATAACCCCTTGTGTACACACTCCGTGAGCAAACACTCCCGTGTGTACACACTCTCGTGATTAAACAACACTCCTGGGAGCAGACACTCCCGGGAGGACACAATCCCGTGAGCACACACACTTGGGAGCAGACACTTCCATGAGTACACATTCCCGTGAGCACACACTCCCGTGAGAACAATCCTCTGAGTACACACCCAGTGAGTACAAACTGTGAATACACACTCCTGTGAGAACACAATTTCATGAGCACACACTCCTGTGAGCACAAACTCAGGTGAGCGCATACTCCCATGAGTACACAATCCCATGAGCCAACACTCCCGTGATTACAGAGTCCCGTTAGTACACACTTCCGTTAGCAGATACTCCAGTGAGTACACAACCCCTTGAGTACACACTCCCGTGAGCAAACCCTCCGTGAGTACACATTCCCTTGAGCACACACTCCTTCGAGTATACACTTCTGTGAGAACACACTCCCCTGACTACACACTCCGGGGGATACACATTGCCATAAACACACATTCCCGTGAGAAAACACTACCAAGAAAAGACACTCCCGGGAATAAACCATCCTCGAGCAAACACTCCTGGAGCAGACACTCCCATGACTACACACACTGGTGAACACACACTACCGTGAGGAGACATTTCCATGACTACACACTCCTGTTAGCAAACAATTGAGAGGGTACACACACACCCGTGAGTACACAATCTTGTTAGCAGACACTCCAGTGAGTACACACCCCCATGAGTTCATAATCTCATGAGCAAATACTCTCGTGAGTACACACTCTCGTGAGAACACAAAACCCTGAGTACATGCTCCAGGGGTACACACTCCCGTGAGCACAGACTCCCTTGAGTAATCACTGCTATGAACAAACTCTCCTGTGAGTACACACTCCCTCGTGAGCAGACAATCCTGTGAGTACACACTCCCATGAGAAAACACTCCTGTGTTTATACAATCCGTGAGCACACACTCCCAGGAGCACACATTCCTGGGATTACACAATTCTGTGAGCACACACACCTGGGAGTACACACTCCGTGAGCAGAGACTCCTGTAAGTATACACTCCCGTGAGTATATATTCCTGGGAGCAGACACTCCCTTGAGTATATGCTACCGTGAGCAAACACTCCCGAAGAACACACCAACGTGAGCAGACACTGCGGTGAATACACACTCCCTGAGTACACAGTCCCATGAGAACACACTCTGGGGCGTACACACTCCTGAGAGTACAAAATCCAGTGATTAAACACTCCCGGGAGCATACAATCCCGTGAATACACACTCCCGTGATCACACACTCCCGTCAGTACTTACTCCTATTAGCACACACTACCGTAGCACACACTCCTGGGAGCACACACTCCTGGGAGCACACACTTCCGTGAGCAGACACTCCTGTAAGTATACACTCCTGTGAGTACAGACTCCCGTGAGCACACAGTCCCGTGACAAGACACTCCAGAAAGTAAACACTCTTGGGAGCATGAACCCCCGGGAGTAGACACTCCTAGGAGTACACAGTCCTGTGTAAAGACCCTCCCATGAGTACTCACACTCGTGAGTACACAGTCCCATGAACAGACACTCCCATGAGTACAAACTCCAGGGAGTACGCACTTCCATGAGCAGACACTCCCAGGAGTAGACACTCCCGAGAGCAGACACTCCCGAGAGCAGACAATCCTGTGAGTACACACTCCCATGAGTGCAAACCACTGTGAGTACACATCCTGTGAGAACACGCTCCCGTGAGTACATACTTTTGTGAGCACACACTCCCTTGCGTACACACTCCTGTGGCACAAAATCCCGTGAGCACAAACTCAGGTGAGTGGACACTCCCATGAGTACAAAGTCCCGTGACTACACACTCCTGGGAGAACACACTCCTGTGTGCAGAAATTCCTGTGAGCAAACACTCCCGTGACTACACACTTACGTGAGTACACACTCCTGTCAGCAGATACTCCAGTGAGTACACACCCCCATGAGTACACACACTTATGAGCAAACACACCAGTGAATACAAACTCCCGCGAGGACACAATCCCGTGCGAACATACTCTCGTGATTAAACATTACCATGAGCAGACATTCCTGGTAGTACACAATCCTGTAAGCATACCCTCAGGTGACCACACACTCCCATGAGTACACACCCCTGTGAGTACACACTCCTGTAAGCACACACCCGTGATTACACACACCTGTGAGTACACACTCTCATGAGCAAGTACAACCATCAGTACAAAACTCGTGAGCACACAATCCACTGAGTACACACTCCGAGGAGTACACAATCCCATGTCACAGACTCCAGTGAGTAAACACTACCATGAGCAGACACTCCCAGGAGTACACTAGTCCCGCACACTTCTGGGAGCAGACACTCTAGTGACTACACACTCCCGTGAGCAGACAATCTTGTGAGTACACATTCCCGTGAGTAAACACCACCGTGAGTACACACTCCGTGAGCACACACTTCTGGGAGCACACACTCCTGTTAGTAGACACACTCAGGAGTACACACTCCCCTGAGTAGACATCTTCTCATAAGTACACATTCCCCTAGATCTCACACTCCTGTGAGCAAACACTCCTGGGCATACACACTCCCGTGAGTAGTCACTCTCGTTAGAAGACCCTCCAGTGAGAACACAGTCAGGTGACCGCACACTCCCATGAATACACAACCGTTAGAAGACACTACAGTAAGTACACAGTCCAGTGAGTGAAAACTCCCATGACCTGATACTCCTGGGAGTACACAGTTCCGTGAGCACATAATCCCCTGAAATACACACTCCAAGCAGTACACACTCCATGAGCACACATTCTCGTGAGTAAACACTGCCATGAGCAAACACTCCTGTGAGTACACACTCCCGTG
This sequence comes from Sorex palustris, assembly GCA_028565675.1. Classification (NCBI taxonomy): domain Eukaryota; kingdom Metazoa; phylum Chordata; class Mammalia; order Eulipotyphla; family Soricidae; genus Sorex; species Sorex palustris. The sequence continues at coordinate 4,578 of JAOXYA010385542.1, forward strand.
AGCAGACAATGCCGTGAGTACAACTCCCATGAGAACACACCACCGTGAACACACACTCCCATGAAAACACACTCCTGTGAGTACACAACCTGTGAATATACACTCCCTTGAGCACACATTCCCGTGAGCATGCATTCTCAGAAGCACACACTCCCAAGAGCACACACTCCTGGGAGTAAACACTCCCTTGAGCAGACACTCCTGTAAGTGCACACTCTCTTGAGTACACACTACTGTGAGCAGACACTCCCTTGAGTCCACACTCCCGTGTGCAGAAACTCTGGTGAGTACACACTTCTGTGCTACACTCTCCCAGGAGCACACACACTGGGAGTACACACTCCTGGGAGTACACAATCCAGTGATCACACACTCCCAGGAGCATACAATTTCGTGAGTACACACTTCCGTGAGAACACACTACCCTCAGCACACACTCTGATGAGCACACATTCCCGTGAGCACAACTCCCAAGAGCACACACTTCCGTGAGCAGACACTACTGGGAGTACACATTCCTGCTAGTACAAACTCCCGTGAGCACATAAACCTATGAGAACACACTCCAGGAAGTACAAACACCCAGGAGCACACACTGCTGTGAGTAGACACTCTCAGAAGTACACACTCCCGTGTGCAGACCCTCCTGTGAGTACGCACTCCTGTGAGTACACAGTCACATGAGCAGTCACTTTTGTGAGTACACACTACTGTGAGTACACACTATCATGAGCAGACAGTCCAGGATTACACACTCAGCTTAGCACACACTCCCATAAGCAGACACTCACGTGAGTAGACATCACCGAGAGCACACTCCCGTGAGGATACAATCCTGTGAGTACAAACTCCCATGAGCAGACACACCCGTGAGTACACACTCTTGTGAGCACACACTGGCGTGAGCAGACACTTCTGGGAATGCACACCCCCGTGAGCAGACATACCCATGAGTACACACTGCAGTGAGTACACAGTCTCGTGAGTACACACTCCGATGATACACACTCCCGTGAACAGACACTCTCGTGAGTATACAATCCCGGGAAGAGACATTCCCATGAGTACAGACTTCCGTGAGTACACACTCACGTGAGGAGACACTCCTGTGAGAACACACTCCCGTGAGGAGACACTATCATGAGTACACACTCCAGTAAGCAGACACCCCCGTTAGTACACACTCGAATGAGTACACACTCCCATGAGCACACACTGCCTTGAGTGCACACTTCCATGAGAAGACATTCCCATGAGTACACACTCTTATGAGCATACACTCACGTGAGCAGATACTCCCAGGAGTACACACTCCGTGAGCAGTCACTGCTGTGAATACACACTGCAGTCAGTACACACTCCAGGTGAGCAGGCACTCCCGTGAATACACACTACTTTGAGTCCACACTCCCATGAGCATATATCCTGTGAGTACACACTCCGGTGAGCAAACAGTTCCGTGAGTACACACTCACATTAGTACCTACTATCGTGAATACACACTCCAGTGAGCAGAAACTCCTGTGAGTACACACTATCGGGAGTACACACTCCCTTGTATGCACACTCTCGAGTACACACGCCTGTGAGTACACACTCCCTGAGACACACTCCCGTGAGAATACACTTCCGTGAGAATTCACTCCTTTGGGCAAACACTCTGTGAACCACACTCCAGTGAGCAAACACTCAGCTTAGCACACACTCTAGTGAGCACAAACTCTCGTGAGCAGACACTCCCGGGAGTACACACTCCTGTGGGCAGTCACTCACGTGAGTACACACTCCCATGAGCAAACACTCCCTTGAGCACACACTTCCGTGAGCAGAAACTCCCGTGAGTACACACTTCCATGAGCAGTCACTCCCGTGAGTACAGACTCCCACCAGTACACACTCCAGTGAGAACACACTCCCGTGAGTACACACTTTGGTAATTACACACTCCCATGAACAAACACTCCCGTGAGTACACACTTCTGTGAGCAGACACTCCCGTGAGTACACATTCCCGTGAGTACACAATCCTGTGAGCAGACACTCAGGTTAGCACACACTCCCATGAGCTTACACTTCAGTGAGTACACACCACCGTGAACACACACTCTAGTGAGGATACAGTCCATGAGCACACACTTGAATGAGCAAACACTCCTGGGAGTACACACTTCCGTGAGTAGTCACACCCGTGAGTAATACTCCCACGCGTGCACACTCCAGTGAGAACACACTCCTATGAGCACACACTCCAGGGAGTACACACTCCTGTGAACAGATGCACCTGTGAGGATACACTCCCATGAGCACAATTCTCATGAGCAGACACTCCCGGGAACAGGTACTCCTGAGAGTACACAGTCCCGTGAGCATACAGTCTCATAAGCGGACACTCCCGGGAGTACACACTCCTGTAAGCAGTCACTCCCGTGAGTGCACACTCCTGTGAGTATACACTCCCGTGAGCAAACACTTCCATGAGTACACACTTCCATGAGCAGACACTCCCGTGAGTACACATTCCCATGAGTACAAAATCCCGTGAGCAGACTTTTTCAGGAGTTCACACTCCCCTGAGCAGACACTCAGGTGAGTACACTCCCATGCTTACACATACCTGTGAGCAAGCACTCCCGTGAGTACACACTCACATTAATACACACTATCGTTAGTACACACTCCAGTGAGCAGACACTCCCATGAGCAAACACTCCCATGACTATACACTCCAGTGAGTACAGACTTCAATGAGTACACAATCTCATTAGCAGACATACCCATGAGTACACACTCCCCTGAGCAGACACTTTCATGTGTACACACTACTGGGAGTACACACTCCATTGAGAAAACACTCCCTTCAGTACACAGTCATGTGAGTACACACTCCTGTAAGTACACAATCCCATGAGTCACTCTCTTGTGAGAACACACTCCTATGAGCAGTCACCCCCATGGGCACACACTCCCTTGAGCACACACTCAGGCTAGCACACAGTCTCGTGAGCATAACTTCAGTGAGTACACAGCACCGTGAGCACATACTCCCATAAGGATACAATCCCGTGAGTACACACTACGTGAACAGATACTCTTTTGAGTACACACTCCCGTGAATACACACTCGCATGCGCAGATACTCTGTGAATACACACCCCTGTGAGTACCCACTTGCGTGAGTACACAATCCTGTGAGCTCACACTCTGGGGGGTACACACTACCTTGAGCACACACTCCCGTGAGTAAACATTCTCATGAGCAGACACTACCAGGAGTACACAAAATTCCCTGAGCACAACCTCCCGGGGAGCAGACACTCCTGTAAGTACACACTCCTGTGAGCACACACTTCCATGAGGAGACACTCCCCTGAGTACTACTCCCATGAGCAGACACTCCCATGAATACACACTCCTGTGAGTACACACTCTCATGAGCACACACTCCCATGAGCACACACTTCCATGAGCACACACTTTCGTGTGCATACTCCTGTTAGCACACACTCCCATGCACCCATACTCCCACGAGCATACACTCCCGTGGGCACACACTCCTATGATCACACACTTCCGTTATGAGACATTCCCATGAGTACATACTCCTGTGAGCAGACAGTCCCTTGAGCAATCATATTTGTGGCTACACACTCCTGTGAGTACACACTCCTATGACCAGACACTCCTGTGAGTACACACCCTCTTGAGTATACACTCCTGTGAGCACATTCTCATGAGTACATACTTGCATGATTACACACTCAGGTGAGTACACACTCAGGTGAGCACACACTCTTGTGTGCAGAGACTCCCATTGGCAGACACTCCCATGAGTACACACATACTCCTGTGAGCAAACACTCCTGTGAGTACACACTACCATTATTGATTACCTGTTGAGGTGCTCTTTTGCATGTGTTGATTAAATAGACTCTAATTGTGAAATGATTTCAACCAGCATATACTTGTGGGCCAATGTGGCAACCATCACATTTATGTCTATGTGGTTGGAATCTATTTCTCTTAGGCAATGCTGAGCTAGAGTACTTTGTAGTATGGCCCCTGTGGAGAGAAGTGGGTGCATAAAAGCAATACTATAGGTACAGGGGAGGAGAATCAGAAGTGCAAAGGCTCGCGGGGTAGAGCTGCAAGAAGGTAATAAAAATGAACTTTGCAATTTTGACCCCCAAAATATCAGAGAACAAAGTAACAATAATATAAGAGAACTATTGTGGTAAAATAATTCATTCCATTGGTCTTCTGTCAAAGTGTGAATTAGGAAATGAAAGAACAAGACCATTATATAAATTCTTAGATGCTCTGAATTGATTGGAGGAGGGTGTAATTGAGGGATAAGAAGGAAGCACACCTTCAAAGAAAGTTGAGAATTGGTTGAAGACACAGAACTAGGTAAGGGGCCAGAAATCCACTTAGGCAGATAAATGGGCTTTGACCACATGGAGAAATATGTTTGCTTAGCTTGATTGTTCTAGGTTCCTCCCTTCTCCCAAGAAACAGAAATTCAGGCAGGGTGAGATCCTTAAATTAGCAGAGGGAAGAACAGAAAGCATCTGTTTTATGAAACAACTCATTTGTTACAGATGGCTTGCTAGGTGCATTACATGCATGCCTTATAAATCTTACACTACTAACAGGAGATGATTATTGTTCCCACTTTACAGATGAGAAGGAAGAGGCTCAGTAGCCTGAGGAATTTGCCTATGATTACTCAGCTAATATTTGGTCATTGTAATTTTTAAACTGCCATGAAGAGAATTAAGCAATTGTTTCTTTCCCATTGTATCTCTCAACACATGCAAAGACATACAGTTGCAAAATAGTTAGATCTATTTGCAAGATGTCTATGCATTTCCTCGATGAAAAGAAAAAATGAAGCTGGGTGGGATGCAACAGTCAAAGTTGTGATTCAAGAAATAGATTAAAACCCAAAAAGACGTGGTCTTGAGAACACTGTTGTATGCCGTGGCCCAATGGAGATCACTGAATTTAGGAAGGGATGGCAGAACACCGACAAGCTGACACTACCTTGTCTCTGGGCGTCGTGCCCAGCATTGCCTCATGCCTCATTAGGTGTTTACATAATATTATCAGAATCATTTCTTATCCTTGAGAAATCTCATCATCTAAAACAGGCTTAGGTTTTGCCAGGTTACCTCTGTTGTCTGTAATTAAACTCCTTCGGGGTATGTCATCAGGATTTTTAGGGCCAGAGGTCTAGAGGTGTCAAACTCATCCTCCAGACTTAGAGGGTGAAGAATGAATAAACTTGAAGACACTTGAGTTGTCTTGCCTATAAAACTCCAGTATATGTATTCCATTATATATACAAACATGTATAATGGAATACTACTCTGTTTTAGAAAATGTAAAATCTTGTGCTACAAGTTGGGTGAAATTAGAGGGTGTCATGTTAAGCCAAAAAAAAATCAGAGGAAGGAAGGATGAATGCTGAACAATTACACTCATTGATGGTTTATAAAGAAGCAAAGCAAGAGAATAGATACCAAGCAATGAAAACAAATCCTTGAACTTGACCATAAAATTGAGGTTACTAAATTGGGGTGGAAGTAAGGGGAAAGGAAGAAAAATAAAGTCCAGAAAAGATGTAAGGATTGAGATGGAAAGTTTGAGGTCCTGTGGTAGTAGTAAAGTAACCTTGTTTACTAAAAGTACAATCCCATACACTTTTTTTATACCATGTCCGTTTGGTGTAAACGATAATCAGTTCATTCTCCCACAAATCATATTTCCTGCTGCAATGCATATAAGCTACAATATTATGACCACCTTCAATTCTTCTTAGAATCTTCCACCATGAACAGAGGTTGCTTTATTTTGTATTACAATGCCTTTTAATGTCCAGGTAGCATAAAGAGAAGAACTCAACTCACAAATAGAATCAATTATTCTGTATGAACCAATAAATTCTTTTTTCTTTTCTTTTTGCTTTTTGGCCCAAATCCGGCGATGCAGAGGGGTTACTCCTGGTTCTGTACTCATGAATTACTCCTGGCAGTGCTTGGGGGACTGTATGGGATGCTGAGAATCGAACCCAGGTTGGCCGCATGCAAGGGAAACTCCCTACCTGCTGTGCTATCACTCCAGTACCTGCACAAATAAATTTTCGAGACCCCAATTATAATACCCAGACTCTCTCCCTAGCATTAGTGCTCAGTAACAGGATAACTGCTAAGCCAAAGGGAATAAAAAGAGACAATATGTGAGGACGTGAAATACAAAGCGTGATTCCCACAGGAAGTCGTTAAGAGTCAGACAGGGAAGGAGGGTTAAAGAAAGTCATGATGGGAATGCCACAGAGAGAGAGAGAGAGAGAGAGAGAGAGAGAGAGAGAGAGAGAGAGAGAGAGAGAGAGAAGGAAGAAGAAGAAGAAGAAGAAGAAGAAGAAGAAGAAGAAGAAGAAGAAGAAGAAGAGAAAAAGAAGAGAGAAGAGAGAAAGAAGAGAGAAGAGAGAGAGAGAGATAAGGAAAGAAATTTGGCCAGAGAGAAAACCCATGAGGCCCAGGGCTGGGAGAAGCCCCTTGAGCAATGCCAAGTGGGCCCAGCCCCCACAAACAAAAAATGGGGGGAAAAGTTTAGATGATAAACTTTGTGTGTGTGAGATCACCATTTGTAAGTATATTTTAAATGGCAGAAAACTTCTAAAAGCACAGTTATGTGTGTCACCATACGTCACTGGCCTTTATTCAGAGTCAGACGAGTCCTGATCCACCTGAGCCAGAAATAGGAAGTGCCCACACAGGGAAGGAGTAACATTGGGAGGATTGGTCTTGGTGGAATGTTGAATGTAATAAATTATTGTGCACAACTCTATAAAAATAAAAATAAAGAAAGTGTCCAGATATGTGCCAAATGACCCTTGGCGGTTCCTTACCGTGTAGTTGGCTTGGCAGCCTGCAGCTGCCGAGGTGTCTATGGCCGGTGACTGAGGCCTTGCCCCGGAACTGGTGCCCACGCAGCAACACTGCCAACCACCGGATGATATCCCTGGGACCTGACTGAAGCCTGTTCCACACAGACCCGCATGGGCAGGGCGGCCGTCTGTAAGAAACGCTGGCAGGTCCCCTCGGGTCCCCTGGGCCAAGGTATAATCTGGACTCCTCATTCCGTCACCAGCCCTGACTGAGATTCTCTGAACCCAGGCCTCTCTTGTTCAGGCTGAAGTTCTGAACTAAAGGATTCTTCAGGAGGTGTTCCTCATTGCGAAGAGGCCACTTTCATGATTGGCAGTCCCCAAATTCCCTCTCCTGTCAGCTAGCAGCCATCATTGGTTTCCTTCCATGCCCCCACAAGATGGCGTGGCCATGGGTATCTTCCCTCAGCCTCTGCTTCTGCGTCAGAGGCTCTGGGCCTTGGTCCTGAGGGGACCTATAAGTCCTGAGAACATACAAGTGATTTCTGAGAGAACATAGGTTCATAACTGCAGCTAATTCTAGGAAGACTGGCAACGTCATGCTTCTGTGCTCATCAGAACACATTTCCCGCTGAGGCCAGTGAAGAGCCTGTGCTCTGGTTTTGCCATCAGCCTCAGAAAGCAGAGGGTTTGTCTCCCGGGAAGACCAAGTGGCCTTCTCTGAAAAAGCCTCCTACACAGTTGTTGATTTTACTTTATTTTTCAACTAGCACTAGTCTCTCATTGTAAATTTAATTTACAATGTAATTACCTCACATTATAAATCGCGGAATTCGTTGGCTTAGAGTCGCAGTGACAGAGCACCCACCCTGGGGGCCTCACAGGAGAGGAACATGCTCCTGGTGGTTTGTGCAGCCGGAAGTCTGAGCTCATGGTGCTGGAGGTCAGGTTGCCTCTCTGGGCTGGCCAGTGGTCACTTCTCTGTGACGTGTCCATGTGCAGTTCCCCGCTGCCTATGAGGACACAAGTTCCTGGGCCCAGGCCCACGCTCCTGACCTGACTTTCACCACAGGACCGGATGACACTTCTGGACCCCAGACAGTCACCTTCAGTCACAGGGGTCTGCAGGGAGCCCCCGACTCTGCTCACACCCATGCTGAAGCCCTCAGCAGCTTCCCTCACCATCAAACTCAGTGTTTTCTAGAGACTTCTTTAGCACATCTCAGAGGACAAGGATATGGGTCTTGAGGCCACTTGGCTGTGGGGACATCAGAAAGTTACCTGGGGGGCCAAAATGTTGCCGCCTGCAAAAGGACTCCTTGGACGTTTTGTTCTGTAGTACGACACACCTAATGGTTCTCAGAGGTTGCTCCTGACTCAGTGCTCAGGGAGGAGCTAGGAACCAAACAGGAAAGAGGGGGCTCCCACATGCAGAGCACGCACCCCAGTCCTTGCAGTCATCTCCCCCACCCGACATGTCTGAATTTTTTGATTCACTGTCACTGTAACTGTCATCCCGTTGTTCATTGACTTGCTCGAGCGGCCGCCAGTAATGTCTGCATTCATCCCTGTCACATGCTAATGTAGCCTGATGGTGTACTGGGGGCTCTTTCAGGGTCAGAGGAATGCCTGGCAAGCTACCTGTGGCATACTCGGTATGCCAAAAACAATAACAGAATTTTTTAATTGTTGTTTTTATTATTACAGTTGAGGTAATATTAAAGTTTCTCATCTTGATGCACACAGTGACCACATGTCACCACCCCCAAGGTGCCTAAGACCCTGCCCAGTGGCCTGATTGCTCCGAGGCGCGGCTGCGTGAGTGCCGTACGCACCAGTGGTGCCCCTGGAGCCGTCAGATCATTTCTGCTCCGTGCCAGCGTCCTCCCACTCCAGCCACGCAACTCGCTCACTTTCGAGCAGCACAAGGAAACACAAAGCTTGTTTGTCTTCACTGCCTAAGTCTTTCTCATGCTCTTTTCATATGAAATATCTGGTCTTTTTATCTCCTTCTGTCTTTCCTTGAGGCACTGTGGTTGACAGTCCTGCCAGCGAATCGTTTCATCTGAACACTGTCTCGTCCCCTGCCATGCCAAAGCTCAGTTCCGTGGGGCAGCTCTCAGGTTCTGTGGCCGTGGGCCACTGTTCCTTCCTTGCTCTCCTCCTCCTCGGCCGCATCTGAGCAAGGTCATTCTCTGTCTGTCCCTGGCCTGAGCAGCCTCACTCAGAGTGGCTCTCTCCATATCCCACCACAGAGTGGCAATTGCTCAGCAATTTATCTATTTCTTGAATTTTGTTTTTATAAAATTGGTCACAATAGTTCTTTACAGATAATATCCAAACACCAATCCCACCACTGTGCATCTTCCTATCACCGTAAGAAGAAAGTGGGTGAAGATTGTTGTGTTGCATCCTGGACCCTTTAAGCCCTTGTATAAGAGATTCCAAGCATGTATGTTAAACCCAAACACACGTGTGCTACTTTTGGTACATCAGTGGACTAGAGTATAAGAGGTCAGGTGCTCCGGGACGTTCTGTGACGTTCTGTGTCGCTCTCTTCCGGGAGCTTTATTTCATAGTCTCTGGATCTCAGCCATTGATGGAATTATATGGTGCCGGGGGCTGTTTGTGGGTGTGACTACCGAGCTACCGGAAAACTGGGGAGCAGGGGGGAGGAGGCCCAGTCCTGTTCTGAGCAGGCTTGGAGATCTCAGTCACGCGTCCGCATACTTGGATTTTTCCTCAGGTTCCCTCGTGGGTGAGGCTCATCCGAGCTTGTGGAGCCGTGAGCCTTGAGCATGGCTGTGTGGTTGGGTTCTGGAGGGCAATTGCTTATAACCAAGTAATATTCCATTGTTCATGGGTGCCGTAGTTGCTTTATCTGGTCATCTGTTCTTGGACACTCAGGTTGTTTTCAGATTTTAAGCCACCCCACCTCTTTTTCCTTTTTCTTTTTTAACAATCTTGCTTTCTTAGGCTTCGTGTTTGGAAGCAAAGGGCCCTGCCAGCTGCCCCCTCACCATGCTGGAGTTCGTCGATTGCCAGATGAGCCTGTGGTCTCTGGGCCGGCTTGGAAACGCGCTCCAACTCACTGCCTTGCACTGGCTCATCCTGGATTATTGCGAGTAAGGCCGCAGTGGGGTGTCCTCCGGGGCTGGTACCCGGAGGGAGGGAAGGCTGGGCAGGGTGCTGTTCCCTGACACCACAAGGAGTCACTGTCACAAGGAGGGAACGCCTAGGAGTCAGGTGCTGAGGAAATATCCAGGTTCTCCAAACATCTCTGTTGATGACCTCAACAGAGCCAGGAGGGGAGTATTAGAACACGGACACGGAAGCCGGAAGGGGAGCCCCAGCGATAGTCCAGCAGGGAGGGCCTTGGCCTTGCATGTGGCCAACCTGAGTTCTGTCCCCAGCATCCCAGACGGTCCCTGAGCCTGCAGGGAGTGATTCCTGAGTGTGGCCAAAAAAATCAAGTAAAAGAGAAGCCAGAGGCCTCATGGTCGATGCACTTACAAAGTGAACAGAGAGGAGCTGGAGTGATAGCACAGCGGGTAGGGCATTGGCCTTGCACGTGGCCGACCCGGGTTCGATTCCCAGCATCTCATATGGTCCCCCAAGCACCGCCAGGAATAATTCCTGAGTGTAGAACCAGGAGTAATCCCTGTGAAAAGCCGGGTGTGACCCAAAACACAAAAAAACAATAATAATAATAAATAAAATAAATAAAAATAAAACCAAAGTGAAAAGAGAAATGCTGTCTGCTGTAGGGGGCGTATATACGCCCCCCCCCCCCCGGGAACGGCAAACTCTCCCTCACCTTCAGGCCCAGGAATGTCTCTTTGTGGCCTCACCTGGGGCTGCAGAGCAAATCAGAACAATTCCTTTCCGAGCCCTGTGACATCAGGGGTCAGGACCCCAGTAGATGGTCTCTTAGTGTCCAGTGATGGACAAGCAAAAAGATCTTTATTCATCTATTCTTCTTGTGCGTTTTGGGGGGTGTGGGAAGGGGGGTCCCACACACCCGGCTTCTCTGTGCTCAGGGGCCACACCTGGTGCCTCACACAGGGACCTCTGCAGGGAGCAGAATTCGAACCATTGCCTCGGCCCCTGCCCCATGCAAGGCCTGTGCTCTGACCTCAGTGCTCTCTCCAGAACTCTCTCCTGACTGTCTCCCCAAAAGGCGGCACCCCCGCCCACTAGGGGCCCCTCACTTACCCAGGGTGGCTGAGTGGGGCTTCCTGGTGGCTTCATCACTCTTCCCATTTGTCTCAAGTTAAACCGATGCCCGGGTGCCCCCCATACCCCAGAGAGCCCCCCACCCCCCACGCATCCTAGATCCTCGTTCTCTGACTCACGAACCAGCACCTCTCCCTGCCTCCCCCCATGCTCCAGGCCCCGCGGCTCTCCCTGGAGTCATTTCACGCTGGAAACTCTGAAGGTGGGAAGAGAGGTGGAGCTTTCCCCAAGCTGCTTGGAGCTCACGTTGACAGGCCTCCTCCTGCCGCTTGCGCCTGGGGTCTCCCAGGGGTCTCCCCAGACTCCTCACTGCCTGCTCGCCTCAGGCCACGTCGCCTGACTTCAGGACTCAGAATGAAACTGGCTGTCCCTGGGCCTGGCCCAGCCCTGACGCCACCTCCAGCTCTGAAGGCTTAACCGCCTCCAGCTGTACTGGAAAGAGCTTTCAAATGAAGCCTGCAGGGCCGGAAACGTCCCCAGTTCCAGGGGGCCTTGCATGCCGTCAGCCCCGGGTTCGATCCCCGGAACCCCCTATGGATCATTGAGCCCCTCCTGGAGGGACCCCAGACTGTAGAGTCAGGAGTCAGCCCCGAGCACTGCCGGGTGTGGCCCCCAAAGCCAGTCTCACCAGCCCCTCCAAATGGCGCCTTCTCGGGGTGACATGAGTTGGCAGAGCCGCTCACTCGTCCCTGTGGCTTCTCGTCTCTCTAGATTCGGCAGCGAAGGCCTGGGGCTCATTTTCACAGGCCTCGAAACCAACCAGAGGCTCCGTGGCCTTAGCCTGCGCCACTGTGGACTGGGACCTCCGAGCGGGATGCCGTTGGCCGCCGTCATCCTGCAGAGTGCCGTCTGGTGAGGTTCCCGCCTTCCCTTGTGCCCGCTTGGCACTGTGTTCTGCCGGGAGCTTATTCGCAGGGCCAGCCTGTCCATGAGTGCTTTGAATGACTCCCTCGGTTTCCCATCCTCTTTCTTGCCCTCCCCTTTTTTTTCCGTTTTGGGTCACACCTAGTGATGCTCAGGGATTGATCCTGCCTCTGGACCCAGGAATAGTCATTCCTGGCAGTGCTGCGGTGACCACATGGGATGTCAGGGATCGAACCGGGTCGGTTTCTTGCCTCTTTCAACACTCTAGTTGACCTTTTTTTTTTGGCTTTTTGGCTTTTGGGGTAACACTGGCGATGCTCAGGGGTTACTCCTGGCTCTGCACTTAGGAATCACTCCCGGGAGTGCTCGGGGAGAACATATGGGATGCCTGAGATTGAACCCGGGTCAGCCGCATGCAAGACAAATGCCCTACCCGCTGTACTATCGCTCTGGTCCCCATAGTTGGCCTTTCTTATGCCCCAGAGAAGCCCGTTTGGTTCTGTTTGAGAACCAGGGCGGCTCTGTCAAATGTACTTGTTGACCCGCTGCCCTGGCTGCTGTCCTGACATTAGTAACCATGGGTTATCGAGCTCCTAACTCCATCTGTTTTGTAGTTGTCTGGTGGGAGGGGAAGAGGGGAACCACCCAGCAGTGCTCAGGGCTGACTCCTGACTCTTTGCTCAGAGATCACTCCTAGCAGGTCCAGGGGACCCTCTGGGATGCTGAGGACTGAACCCGGGTCAGCTGGGTACAAGGCAGAAGCCCTCCCTGCTGTCCTTCTGCTCTAGCCCCTGATCTGTTGCTTTGGGAGCCGGAGGTCTCAAATCTGAATTTGAGGGAGTGACTGGCGCATCGCGGGCCCCGTGTTCCCTGCTCCAGTGAGCTGCGCCTGGACGGGAATTACCTGCAGTGCTCCGGAGCGCTGGCTCTGCTCGGGCCCCTCGCCCAGCGCACTGAGGGGCAGGCACGGGACGCATCAGCCACCCCGGCACCGGACCCCGGGACTCCTCCTCCAGGGCTTCCAGGTGAGGGCTGAGGACCTTGATCCAAGACTCCAGGGGTGCCTGGAAGAAGGAAACTTGACTTTGTGATTAAAGTGACGTTTCCTGGGGGTGGAGAGATGAGAGTGGGTAAAGCGCCTGCCTGACCCGCGGCACCCCCTAGAGTGCTCCAGGCTCACCAGGAGTAATTCCTGAGCACAGAACTATGAGTAGCTCGAGCACTGCCAAGTGTGAAAACTTAATCACACTTAATCACTTAATCCCCGTTATTCATCGATTTACTCGAGCGGGTGCCAGTAACGTCTCCATTCATCCCGGTTGC